>PVHP010001904.1:12845-98330 GCA_004024765.1 Zapus hudsonius | reverse complement strand
CCTCTATGTCTCTGTAATCCTGGGAACTTCAGCAATATGCAGAACTTTTCTGTGCCCTTTCAGATGTAATCACTGCTACATTTCCATGAAGTCATAAAGAAAAATAAGATAAAAATATGCTATGATCATTGTTCTTCTAAGTTCTTTTATGTCCTTTACTTTACAATGTCCAATTTCTAACCCCTCCCACATGGACAGATCCAGTATGTCCCTAGTGTGACGGGGACAGAGAGGAGGGAAATGGGGGTACCATCACAAGAGGTGTCCATACAATGTATCTAATTATTCACAATGTCATAGTCAGCCACACGCCGCTGGGATGAATCTCCAAACCAGGCACAATTTTGGGGAGGAAAGAATTTATTGAAGGAACAGACCCAGGAGAAGTTAAGGAAAGGCCCCCTTTTACAGATCCAAGCAGAAAGAGAAACAGCACCTCCAGAAGCCAGCAAGCACACTCCTAACTGGCAAACAAAAGTAACTCCAGGCTTGAGCTCAGACCACCCCAGAAATACCTTAGGGCTGAACCCTAGGATCTGGCCAAGTTGACATACTTCCTCTAGCCAGAACTGGCTGGAGACAATTTACAATTTTAATAAACACAATTATAATAAACCCTATTGAGGGACATTTTTTCAAACTACCACACACAATAACAATATTTTTTTAAAGTATGCTGAAAACAAATACACTAGTGAATGGGGCAAGAGCATTTTATTTGTGTCAAAGATTTTTCTAGGATTATTGGTGCTGAAGCATAACAAAGAAGCTATTTCTAAAAAAAAAATGTCTTAACACAAGCCTGGAAAGCTGTTGAATGTTTTCCTCCTTGTTATGTTTGCCTCATTGTTACTGGCATTTCCCTCAAAGTATAGTATCAGATCAGCCTGTAATATGAAATTTTGTGGTGAAAAATGTGTACTTCCTTCTCACATTTTTACATATGAATCGTGGGAAAACTGCAATGGACTCAGCTTTAACATCACAGTCTTTCCATGTATTTCAGAGAAAAAGCATTTTCAATATTCTTGAGTAGCTTGCCAATAAAATTAATCATTTTTTCTGTATCCAAAAGCACTGATAGAAATTTAAATCACTCCATAAACTAATCATGTGTTTCAGCTCCAAACTGATCATGGTTTCATTCTTTCTCATAATGATTTCTAATTTCAATGAGGAATATTGAAGTATTAGAATGTAATTACTTTTACTCCTGATATATATGAATATATGTATATATATGTATGTATATATACATATATATATATAGATACAGATTATTTCTCTTTTGTTATCAAATGAAGAATAGAAAAAATTATAAGAACTACTTATGAATTAATAAAAAAAACTCCTATAAAATTATTAGAATTTATCATGTCAAAACATTTATACCTAGTTAAAGGAAATTAATATCTGTGTGGAAAATGTGCTTTGTTAAATTCTCAGGAACTGTGTAAATACTTTTCATTTAATCTTTGAAGTATTTCACATTGTTGGATTATTTATTCTTAACTGAATACTTATAAAGCAAAATGGAAATTATTGTTTTATTAATTTATTTACATAATTATATACATTTGCTATGTTGGGGGTGAAATTGAGGGCCACAGAAATACTAGTCACATGCTTTATTCCCAAATTGTACATATAGCTATGTGTGCAGTGCAATTCATATACTTCTCAAATTCAACATATAGTGAATTCTTTGTAAAAACTTAGTATGTATTATGTAGAAGCAAGGTGGCATAAACTTCTATAATTTACTTGTTATTGTTCATGAAACTTGATTAAATATTTCCTTCAATACCATATTTGCAAAGTGCAATTTTAAACAAAGTGGTTGATATAGATATTTGAAGGCCTGGCTCGGAGTGTATTGTTTTCAGCTTCAAATGAAAGATAATTTTTGACAATATTTTCAAACTACATTTTATTTTAAAGCAATTTCAATTATTTCACTAAAACTTTCTTCTTGCATAGTTCCTTTAATGACTTATGAAAATAGTTTAATCCATCAAACAGTTTTTAACATCTATAAATTAAGCTTCGTTTTGTTTCCATAATTGCCACATTTGTACTTTATTTGTTTTATGGCAGTAAAGCCCTAAGTTTATAAATGGAGTAGCTTCATATTTACACATGCACACATAAGCTCACATGTATACACATGCAAACACACACACACATACACAAACCTGTACTCTTACAGAGAGATTTGCATTGACAGCAGACTATTTTGACATGACTTTCAGAAGCTTGTGCTGAAAAACCAAGGAAATAGTCTTCCTTCTATTCTGTAACTGTTTTTTGATTTATGATAACATAATATGAATAAGCTTGTTCCTTTTCAACAAAAGATAAATCTTGATTTTCCTCAATGCCATAAAAATAAGAATCATCATGTTTCAAATAATGAGGTGAAAAATTAAAAAAAAATTCCAAGGCACTGTATGGTGTATTTCACAGGATTAGAAAAACTTTCAAATAAAAAAAATCTGAACTTTGGAATTCCTTTTTTTTTTAATATTTTATTTATTCATTTCAATCAGGGAGAGAGAGAGAGAGAGAGAGAGAGAGAGAGAGAGAGAGAGAGAGAGAGAGAGAGAGAGAGAGAGAGAGAGAGAGAGAGAGCACACCAGGGCCACCACCTTGTGGGTCTGGCTTATGTGGGTCCTTGGGAAATGAACCCAGGGCCTTAGGCACTGGAGGCAAGCGCCTTAACCGCAGAGCCATCTCTCCAGCGCTGGAATTCCTTTTAAAGTGATGAAGGTGATATTTCCTTTAAAATAGCTTAAAAAGGAAGTTACTTTGGCTAGAAAATATTTTTGGAGACTAACAATGTCTCCAAAAGTTACATGACCACATAAGCTTAGAAAAACATTTGAGATTTTTTAAAAAAATTTGTAGCCTTATGTACATATTTAGATATATTCACAGAGCTTAAAGAAACATGTCAGGCACATATTGTTGGACTAGAAGGGATATTCCTGCTCTTTCAGGAAATTCCAGTGTACTGTCAACAACTGGGATCTTTCCCTTTACTCCTCAGATGACCACTCTCTGGACATTTGTGTTATTTTTCTGCTCTTACAAGAGAGTTTTTCTCTGTGTTTATAACTGACATAAGTAAACTTTACAAAATGACTACACAAAATTTCTCTCTTTCAGCCACTTTCATAATCAGATATTCGTTCAAGTGAGAAAGTTTAGCAGTATTCTTTGGATGTAAATGCAATATTTCTTACATTCATAGAAAGATATTATTCCTGAGATTGTTGGGAATATTACAATTCAATTTCTGTATTTCAATACCAAGAACAATGCATTGAAGGGAATTTGTGTGCCTGTCTCCAGGGCATGGAACAGAACTGCAAAATCTAATTTTGTCAACTTTGGCAGTTAATGACAATTTATTTATTGAAATTTTGTCAACTTGCACAGGAACTGTCTTAAGTTCTCATCTGTGTAAATTCAGTGGGTGTACAAATGCCTTCTAAAGGAGTGTCTACTTTAAATTAGCTAGTATTTACTAGTATAGTAAATTATAATATATCCATAGTTATGTGCTTTATTAACCGTCTTTTGCAGTAACAATATATTTTTGCTAAATTTCACCTATTTGTCTCACCTTTACCTACATATAGCCCATACACTTTGCTAATTATGTCTTGTAAGTATTCTTTTTGTCTTCAAGCATTATCACTTCTTTGGGATGTTTTTTCAAGTAAATATATCTAACTTTAATATAATTGAATAAAGCAATCATTGCAATTTCAAAACCATTTGCTTCTTTCAATCCATTATTGATAATCTTATAATTTGCATTTTTTTACTTCATTGAGTAAAGCTTAAATACTGACCCCAAATTGGACAGTCTTGTCTTATTATCTAAAAATAAATTCTTTGAACTTCCAGCTTTGAATAAAATGCTTACCTTAATAAGGCTTTAGTAAGCACCTCTGTTAATTTAAGAATTTATTAACAGTTTCCAGTTTTTTTAACCTTTATTCATTGTTAATAATTAGAAACACTGTATAAACAAGTCTTATGTGGTAGTTTTGAATAAATATCCCCCAATAGAATTTATTATAATTGTCGATTATAATTGTGAAGCGTCTTCAGCCTTCTGGCTGGAGAAAGTGTCACTTTGGCCTGGCTTCCTGGGGTCTTGCCCTGAGGTATTTCTAAATTGGATGCAAAATTCTAGGGATACACATACAAAACAGTATCTGGAACCCAAGTCTGACAGTCCTGCTGTTTTGTGAGTTACAATGTCACAGTGTGCTTGCTTTAGGTGCTGGTGGTGGGTTTCTCTCTCTGCTTGCTTCTGTGAAAGGGAGCCAGCCTTTTTCCTTAACTTTCCCTGGGTCTGTTACTTCAATAAATACTTTCCTCCCCAAAATTGTACCTGGTTTGAAATTCATCCCAGCAGTGTGTGGCTGACCATGACATGTTGGTACAGCCATTTCCCTCTTCCTTGGCCCCAACCCACTAATGGCCTTCCTCAGTGTGATTGCTGGAATGGTCCAGCAATGGTCCAGGTTATGAAGTGTACAAGCAGGTTTTTTTGTGTGTGCAAACCAGTTTTTTTGTGTGCATTGTTGTTTTTGAGGGGGGCAATGTCTCTGGATATTCCCCACATTGGCTCTTATAATCTTTCTGCTCCCTCTACCTCAAAGTTCCTTCCTGAGTCATGGTGGGTGAGTTTTAAGTCTGGTTTACTGTTGAGCTCATAAGAGTTTCTGGATTTCTTGGTTTATTTTATTTAATTTATTTATTTTTGGTTTTTCGAGGTAGGGTCTCACTCTAGCCCAGGCTGACCTGGAATTCACTATGTAGTCTCAGGGTGGCCTTGAACTCATGGTGATTCTCCTACCTCTATCTCCTGAGTACTGGGATTAAAGGCGTGCACCACCACACACAGCTTGTATTCTTGGTATCTGTCTCCATTACTTTTCATAGGTTATCTCAGTTGACATGGAGGTAGCTCTCTAGTTCATCTCATGACTTCATCAAAGGTTTTGTTTGGACCCTAGATAATGGGGTAGGAGTACTTCATCTCCTGCCTGGGTGTCAGCCATCATCTCCGGTCCTTTTGGTGGAATTAAGCACCACTACTGTACAGATGAGCACTTCATGCCTTGCTGGTCTCTAGCAATGTCCTCTGCTCTCTCAGGCCATTGGTAGGTGTTATATATCAATGTCTTCTACTCTCTTGGAATATCATTATCCAGTTTCCCCTGGCAGCTCATGTAATGCCTTCCAGCACTACACAGGCTACCATCTAGGAGCTGGTTTCATTTGAATCCAGTGGGGTCTCTTGGTGTTTTGTGATAACAGTCTGTGGAATCTTCAGCAATAGGGTCTTATATTTTGCTTGGAGAAGGTATTCAAGAGCTGTGACATAAGCGTGTCTTGTTTCTGCAATCTCATGGATCTCCGATCCACAGCTCTTCTCCCAGATGTTTCAGAGTAAGTAGTGGTTGTTGCTTTTGTTTTTTCATCTTGTTATTTTTATGGTAATTAATATTATTTGTTTAGTTGACTGGATTGATGGATGCCCAACAACTCAAACAAGTAAGGTAGACTTCCTGGGTGGTTATGAGGGAGTTTGCCAGTCACAACTGGCAGGAGGCCAAAGGCCAGTGCCAGAGGCAAAAGGCTGTGCAGGATCCTGGTGTTCTGGGTGGAACAGAAAGCAGAAGAATGTGGAAACCCTCTTTGGTGTGTACACTCTAATCATAACCCCAACCCTAACAGAGGTGCTTTTCTGTTAACATCTCCTGCAGGCATCAGACTCCAGGGTCTGGCTGCTTCCAGTCCTTGAGACCTAAGAGGAGGCTCCATCATTGATCTTCCTGGTCCCAAAGCTTCAGATTCCTGAACTGAGCAGATGCTCATATGTTCAGCTCTCCACTTTACAAATGGTCACTCTGGGACTATTCAGTCACATATCATGTCAATCTAACAAATTCCTTCCATTAAAGTTTCCTATTCCCAATAAAGTATTTATGGAGGGCACCATAGTATTTTCACTATACCTTGCTGGGAAAATACAACAACCATATGCAGAACAATAAATCTGGACCTCACTCTTATTGACTTTTTAAAAATCTCTATAACAAAATACCTGTGGATAATCTTACAAAGAGGGAAGATTTTATTGTGATTCCTATCAGGTGTTTCAGCAGTCCATGGTTAATAAGGCAGTGTTGTTTTGGTGTCATGAAGAGATGGGACATGTGCCAGAGAAGGAAAGAATCTCACCAGGAGAGAGAGAGAGAGAGAGAGAGAGAGAGAGAGAGAGAGAGAGAGAGAGAGAGAGAGAGAGAGAGAGAGAGAGAGAGAGAGCCCATATCCACTTCAAGAACCCTATGACCTAACTCCCTCCAGCCAGTTCCTATCTCCTAAGGGTATCAGGTATGAGACCATCATAATAACATCACAGGATGGTTAGCAAGCAGCAAACGTTTATCTAACAGGTTTTGGAAGCTAGGGACAGAAGGTTTTGGTTGTACCTTAAATTATACCCAGAAGGTTATACGATAAAAACTTGGATAACAGCCTTTGGCACCAATAGGGTGCAGTTAAACCTTTAACAGATAGAACTTGTTGGAGGAAGCTGTATCATTGCGAGTGTTCCACTCATGATCGCTCTTATGTTTTCCAACTGCCATGAAGTGAGGAGCTCCTCTTCCTTGGGGTTTCTACCATGAACTTCTGCCTCTACACAGAAATCAAAGCAATGGAGCACTGTGACCATTCACTGGCTGGAAATTTTCAGACCAACAGCCAAATACTCTTTCCTGTTTATAAGCTGTTTGGCAAAGGCATTTTTTCTCAGAGATAGAAATCTGCATAGTGTAGACTTTATAACAATTAATGATGATAAATTCCTATGAGTATAATACAGTGTCCTTTAAATGTATTTACTCTTATCATTCAGCATTAGTTAATGTCTACAAGTTCATGAAGTTTCAGACAATTCTATTGCTTATGATCTTCTTTGATATTTTTATTTTTAATGCTATTGCTAAAAATTATTCCAACCTTTAATGACATAAAAGAGAAAGTATTTACTCTTTACAGGTACCGAGGCACAGAAGTGTAGGTGCAACTCGTTTGTGTTCCCCTCACTCAAAGTTTCATCTGAATCAGCCCTTTACATGATTGCTCAGGTGATGGTTAACACAATTCCAATGCCTCATATCAAATTTCCAAGGTTAAGATAAGGTTTGTAGTGGCCAACATGACTCACTCATCCTCAGTCTTTGGCAGGGGTTCTGGTTGGGGATGTCTCAGATGCAGATCCACATAGGAGTCTCTGTTTTTCCCCATCTTCAAGACAGAGAGTCAAGGAAATATCCACTTAGGCATGGGTTTCTTCAGCATCTCAATAGTGGAACATTCTAATAAGCCATGTGGCAGGATTTAGCTGCTTGTTTTCTGGAACAAACTCAACAAGTAGAGGTGTAGCTGGCTGGGTGAAGAGTTGTTTTTTGGCTGTCTTGTGGGGGTCATGTAGGGTAGGCTGGTAAGAGTGCTTATGAGCTTCTGGAAGGGATCTAAGAATGTATGGTCTCTGCAGGATTTGGGTACACACACACACACACACACACAAACACACACACACACACACACACACACACACATATGCCAAAGTGTCTGTCTTCCTTTTCCCTTCTGTAGAAGAAATCATCCTGGTGCGGTATTTAGCAGCTATTGTGACCTTCTTAGTGTCACTCTGAGTTCAGGGACCCTGACTCTCATGGTTCCCATTCTTGTAGGACTCAGTAAGCTGTGGCCAGGGAATTGCTTCAATTGCCTCTGCTGAATTCCTGTGGTGCATATTTCCTTGGGTTCACCAGATGTTGAGCTGCAAAATCACTGCCAGGAGAGACGCATGCACTCTCTCAGACCTGAAGTGAATATGAAAGCAATCATGTAGCATCCATTGCGAGTGCTCCATCACTTCCACGTCCTTTCAAAATTCCCATTGGCAGGGCTAGAGAGGTGCTGGCTTTTTTTTTAAGAGCTACTTGGGAAGTACCCCTTAGGTCCTTCAAAATTCTTACTGTTTGCTAGCACTGCTAGAGAATTCCCCTTAGGGACTCTGTTAATACCCCCTAAAAGATTCCCTGTGGGACTTTCAGGGTTTTGTTCTTCCAGAGGTTATTCAGTTACTCTGTGCATTGAACCAGTTTTACAGAAACCCAGCTGAGTTGGCAAGTCTGTTACAGAGGCTCCAGGTGTCGGATTAGTCAATTAACACAAATTTCAAACATGGAGGTAACAGTTAAGCCTTTATCACTTACCTCAATAAAGTAAGAGAAAGGATCCAGCCAGAGAAAGAGCTAACTCCTGCTTTAAGCTGCCCCTCCCATCTGGAATGATGTACTGGCAAGGATCCCAGAAGCCAAAAGTAATCCCAGAGGCTCTTGTTCCCTGAGAGCATTTGTTAAATGTCTGGAACCTAAGATCTGTTTGATGGCCTCATGGAGACATGAGAATGGAAAGAGCAGCCCCCACTTATTGAAGCCAAGACACTGAAAGAAGATCCTCTTCCTAGAAAGCTGGTATGTAAAGTTTTATTTTGCTTTTCTGTCAATCAGAAATATACCCAGCAACACAGTTCCACATCGTGAAACCTGTATATAAATTTGTCACTTAGCTAAGCAAAGCAGGAAGTCACAAAACCTAGAGGAGAGATCTCAGTACTACAGCCTGATCTCCTATACTGTGGATAATCAAAGTAATGTTTGGAAGCAAAAATATGAGTTTAAAATAAATTTATACTTGTAATACATCCAAGCATTTAACGTAATATAAACTAAAGCCTCAGAAGATAGAAGGAAAAAGAACATAAAAGTCAACATAAAATGGAAATAATCAAGTTCCTCAAATATCTTAATTATTAGTACATTGCATATGAATTATGCCTACTATTTCTAAAATAATAATCATAGGGAAGGGTTTAAAAGATTAGAAGGAAGTTGAATCATTTTTTAAAATTTTCATTATAGCATATATATTTTAGAAAAATGTAAACAAAACATTGGCTTTAAACATAGATAAGACATAATGAAAATATACTACTTTCATATCATGTACTTTTGAATGTGGGAAAGGGTTAAAGCATTCTAAATTTCATGGACTGTTTAGGTGAAGGGTGAAGGGTGAAGTTGTTAATTTATTTTAGAATTTGAATTTCTAAGTGAATATGTTGAAGACAAAAATAATTTTAAAACTCCAAATGACTAAAATAATAATGCTGCCTATATTAAATCTATGTGTTGATGACAATGATTTTTATAAACTCTAGCCTATCAATTTGGAAAGTTTGGAACTGAATATATATATATATATATATATATATATATATATATATGAGTACAGTAGAAATTAGAACAATTAAAGCACTATTGGTGAAACCAATGAGTGTTTTAAAATAATTCCACATAGACAAAGTCCCATAAGCAAATACTTCTGCTTTATTGATAAACTCCATGAAACATCCAAGACACAAATTATTCTAAATAATGCTAATATTGTGAAAATTGTTCCAGTATTATAATTTAGATATTAAATATCCATATCAACCAAAATCTAAAAGCTGATTTTTTAGTTGATTGGCTATTAAAAGATGATTGGATCTTGAGGACACTGAGCTCCTCAATAGATTAATCAATCGATGTCTTCATTATCTTGTGAGGAGCTACAATCTTTAGGGGATGACACATAGTTGACGGGAACACATCCTTGAGGACATTTCTGGGGAGTTTACAACTTGTCTCCGTTTTATTTTTCATTGGCTTTCTGTTCTGTGGCCCTCCCCCATCATGATGTTGACCTTCTCTTTGACCTTTCCTTCCAGCTGAGTTCTATCCCTCTCTGGGCTCATAGCAATGGATCCAGGGGACTCTGACCTGAGACCTCTGAAGCCATGGGACATAATAAGTCATTCCTCCTTTAGTTTGATTTATTTTAGATATTTCCACAGGAACATAAAGATGACGAACAAAGAATATGTGAGGCAGGAAATTCCCTGTGTCTTTATGTGAAGGTGGCATAACTTGCGTAAGAAACTGCAAAGGTCATCAAGGGAAGGAATCCAGTAAATTGGATGTTTTATGGGATAATACACAAAAATGATGAGTAATATATTGTTAAAGAGTAACTATTTAAAATAGCATTGTGTAGAAAGGATACAATATCGTGTAGAATTTAAATTTCTAACATGACTAGAGAAGGACTGCAATGAAGAAAATGAACTAGTGAAAATACTTCACAAAGTTAGTCATAAAGATAAACGTTTGTATAGAATTCACCATCTACTAATAGAAAAATTTTGTTCTTTAAAACATTGGAATACATAAATATTTAAGGCAACACAGGATATGTACAAGAAACATCATAAGCAAATACAGTAAGGAGACATTAAATACTAATAAAATTTGAGAAAAAATAATAGTGTGTAATTGGTGAGGGGGAGGCCATTGGTTCTAGCTCCAATAGGGAAGAATTTAAAAATGCAGACCAGAACTTGTCCAATATTGAGGACAAAACGATATCCTAATATACAAGAAATTTAAAAATATTTTAATTGTTTGAATGAATGGACCTGGAAATGATAGGGAATATCTCTATACCACATAATCAGGAAGCTGAGGCAGAGGCATTGTTTCAGCCTAGAAGGAGAGCCCAAACAGGACAAACAACAGACAAATGATCACAGATATGGAAAATTGATTTTTTTCTGGCATAGAATAAACAAAACTTAACATATCATTACATGATACTACAATAGGGCTTGTTTTTTTCAGGAAAAAAAAAAAAGATTTTCAGGAAAAGACTCAGGTATGAATTCCCAAGAAAGAGAGTTGGGAAATGAAGAGCAAATGCTGGAGAAGAGGAAGAAACAAGGTGGGGGAGTGACTTGTATCTCCATTGTACCAATATATAACTATAATGGTATATTGTACAATAGGTCACTTCTGATCTTTTCGGACTTGATACCTTTTATCTCAAAAATATATTTGACACAAGAGTCTGTGAGTGTCTGTGTGTGTATGTGTTATTTTCCTTTGAACATATGAATTCTATCCATTGGAGTCTGTTGAAGTGAATATTATTTTAAGGACATAATTTTTTAAGGATATAAACCTGTATACCTGAGTTTAGAATTGTTAGTTAAAATATATGTGCATTTTTAATTCAACCAGGCAATGCCAGTGTTTTGTTGTTGTTGTATTACATTCTTAATATCATTCTGGGATAGGTTTTCCTGTGCAGTTAACTCACTTGAATTTGGTAAATTTTTCCTCTCTCCTTCTTTACTGTGATATATATTTATTTACTTTTCCATTTGTTTTGCCTTTTTGTTTTGATGTGTTATGGTTGCAACTGTGTTTTAATGATTCTTTTCCCACATCAATAAAAAAGTGGTCCATCTTTTCCAAATTCCTCTTTACCCTTATGCTTGCCTGTTCCTATTTCTGTCTTATCGATAGGCTACAGTTTCATCATACTTGGTTGATTACGTGCCTTATCCCAATACTATCTGAATTTATATTTTGTATTTTTGTAATACATGTGTAATTTCCTAATAAAATGAGTTTAACATTGTAATAACTAAAATTTCAATCTTTCTCTATGCAGTGTTTGTGCTTAGTTTGAAAATCTTTCCATTTCCTGATTTCATAAGTAAGTTTTATTCAAAAACATGATAATTTTGTTTTATTATATTTCTGTTCCATCTATTCCTAAAGTATTTAGTATCTTCTTTTGGATAGTAACAGTACAACATACTTACCTGTCATCTTGCATATATCAAGAGGAGGCCCACCATTGCACTTGCTTCCATGTTAAAGTCTCTTGTCTCCAAGAACCACATGGAAGTCTAACTTTCCTTTTTTAGGTTAGTCAGGCTTTAATAATAAATTATGCTTCAGTGCATTCCATGGAAATACAGGTTTATATGTGTTCTCATATAAACTTTCAGCTTTACTAATAATCACTGTTAAGAAATTGTTCAGAGCAGTTGTCCAGCGTTTGGCAGGGTGGGAGTGATCCTGTTGTGTGACTTGGATATATGCTTGCCATGGTTCTTTATATATGAATATCTGTATTCTGCAGAAGGGCTGGAATGCAATACAGATGTGTGTGAGTCATTACTATTTCCCTTTGAGTTGATAGTGAAACTTTATCATTAGATCTTTAGCTTTGCTTCTTTTTGAATGATTGCCAGTATTATGCTAAAAAGATACTAGACACTGGAACCATTACTTCTCTACCCTAGAGAAAATAATTTTAAAGGATTTTGAGAATGATGAAAGCATTGTATTCCCCATTATGTATATATACTTAACCACTTGTGGTCGTCTCTTTGAAAATTTCACCAGGCTAACACTTTACAAAAAAGAAAAAACAATGTAAAGTAAAAAGAATAAAACGTAAAAAGAAAAATTGTTGAAATTGTTGCTTAGAGGGTATGATACTTAAAATGTAAGCATGAGGACCTAAGTCTAGATCCCCAGCACCCATGTGAAAATGCAAGGGAAGGTGGCTTGCTCCACTCACCCCCTGAGTTTGGAGTTGGATAAGTGAGGTCATCTAGGGCTTGCAGGCTAGCTGAATTAGCAAGTTCCAGGTTCAATGAACAGTTAATGAGATAAAGAGCGACTGAGGAGGACATGCAAAGTGGACCTCTGGCCTCCACTTGCACCCACATACATAGTATGCCCACACACATGCAAACATACACACTTCTTACATGTACACATGCCAAAAAGCAAAATTTCCGTGTATATAAATTATTGTATTATTCATAGTTGAGGAAATTATGGCATTAAGGAGATTTAATAATTAACAAAATTCTTATCTTCTGCTAAAGAACCATTACACAGACCCAAACAAATAAAAATATGCAAATGCATCCAGTTTCTGAGAAAATGAGGCAGAGTTTGAAAAAAGGTTAGGCTGGAGAAACTAATTGAGATTTTGGATACAAATATGTGGCATGAATGTCTACAAATCCAGCACTCATAGGAACAGTGGGCCTGGGCAGAGAGTCACATTGGTAGTACCAATAAATAAAGAATAATACAAAAAGGAAGCAAAAAAATTCCTAATAATTGAACATATTTTTTATTTAACCACCAGATGAGTATTTGCTTTTGAAATTTGGAATCAGAATATTTATGAAAAAATTGTTGAAATATATATTAATTATCACTCAGAATAAAAGGCCAAATATGGGCTGGAGAGATGGCTCAGCGGTTAAGGCACTTGCCTCCAGTGCCTAAGGCCCCGGGTTCAATTCCCCAGGACCCACATAAGCCAGATCCACAAGGTGGTGGCCCTGGTTCTCTCTCTCTCTCTCTCCTCTCTCTCTCTCCTTCTCTCTCTTTCTCTCTCTGTATCTCTGCTTGAAAATGAATAAATAAAATATTTTTAAAAAGGCCAAATATATATATTGGATTTTCAAGGTAGGGTCTCGCTCTAGCCCAGGCTGACCTTGAATTCACTATGTAGTCTCAGGGTGGCTTTGAACTCATGGAGATCCTCCTACCTCGGCCTCCCAAGTGCTAGGATTAAAGGCATGTGCCACCACACCTGGCCATTCATATATATTTTTAAAATATCATTGGCCATTTACTAGTTTCTATTCTCTACTATTTATTCATATACAAATAAACATTGCTTTGAGTTTTCAAATTCATAATATTTTGGAATGCTATAAAAATTTACTTCAACTTATAGGACATGATATTTTACTCCTGTCATATCTGCTAGTGATCCAATTTGCAATAACTGTAGGTTTTCCCCCATTATCAAGAAACAAATCTCACACTCCCCAAAACAACATCTGCTAAAACACATTTGTCTGTAGAAAGAATTTTCAGATCGGAATTGCACTGTTCAAACCATTGTCAGTATTCAACTAATAGCTAGTTCCATTTCTAGGACTATATTTAAGTATTCAGTCTTGATTCAAGTTGTCTTGTTCCAAATACAGAAGTGAATTTTTAGATGTCCTAGCTAAATTACAAGTCAAATTTATCATATCCTACTGCCCAATTCTCTTAGTATTGAACTCTACTTAGGAACTGTATAATGAGCTCAAGCTATCACTTATCAAAACTTGGTTGCTAATGTTCCCTTACCCATCCCTTACCACTAAAGTGACATGAAGCTCTCCTTATGTTAGGCCCGGTTATGTTGTCTGTATTCCTCATACTGCTTGTTGATCTGTTGAAAGAAAGGTAAATGAATGAGTGAATTAATATTAGGTTGATGTAAGATGCTGATAATCAAACATATAGTTTCTGAGATCTAACGAAGCAGTCATTCATTTAGGACCATGGATCCGTCACATGTTACTTTTACCTCACGTTGTCTAATGATCACAGTAAAAACAGACACAATAATGTTGTCTGTGGGGGAGGGGCACAGTGTGTCTCAGCACACATAGTTAGGTCAGAGGAGAATCCTGAGTGTAGGTGTCACCTTCCACCTTGCTTTAAGTTGGGGCTCTCTTGTTCTCAAATCCTTTCCCCTGCTAGCTGGCCTGCCTGCTTTGCGATTCACCTCCTTCTGCTCTTCTTTCTATAGACATGTTGGGAATAGAAACTCACATTTTGTGTCCAGCTTTACATGGGTTCTGGGCATTGATGATCAGGCTTCTGCGGCAGGTGATTTACCCACTGAGTGGTATTCCCAGCACCTAGCTTGATTTTATTTAAGGGCAGTTTAACAATCTCTGAATATTTGTGTCACACGTATAACAACCTTTCTTGAATCAGGTGCTTTCTTTTAATGGTAAACACATGCTTTGTTTACTTGCTTTAAAGTATTCATTCTTGGCTAAAACATTTTCTTCTCTTCTCTTTATAGCTTGTGATTTCACAAGAACATGCAAATAGCTCCCATTTTGATGTGCTCTGAAAGCAATTTGATCAGTAAATGAAAAATGAAGATCTGTGTCAATTTCTGGAGTTGTCTCACATGAACAGAATTTGTATTGGCTTGCTAAGGATTCCATGATAAATACCACAGAATTTGTTGCTTAAACAACAGTTTTGTTTTTTTTCTCATAGTTCTCAAAGCTGAATTCTTAGATCATAGAATGCACCAGTCTGGTTTATCCAGAGTCCTCTCTCCTTACCATGCAGATGATCACCTTCTGTCTGTGTTCACATGACCTCCTCTGTGTTTGTGACTGCTGTTTCTCTGCATGTTATCATCTTCTTTCATAAGGACACTTAATGGGATTGGGCCAAGGCCCACTCAAATGCTATAACTTGAGGTGAATTACCTGCTTAAGACTTCATTTCCAATATAGTTACATTCTGAGATAACAGGATTTCCAAATGAGAATTTGGGAACTTTATATACGAATATGGTTAATCAAAATCCATACATAGGTCCATTTTAAACATTGAGGAAAAAGAGACAGTTAACTCAAATTATTTTTCCTTCAATATTCCGAGTCTTCATACAACTATTTTCTCAAATGTTCTGCAAAATTTCTTTATCAAAAACATATATGAAACACAAAATGATTACTTATTAAAATCATATGATGTTACATTTTAAAATATTAGATTTATATTTATCATTCTATTTATCTTTGTGTGAGGGTATGCAAGTGTCATGGCATGCGTGGAGGTCAGAGGATAGCCTCAGGTGTCAGTCTTGCCTCCCACATTGCTTGAGAAAGCTGCTCTTATCACAGCTGTGTGCATCAGGCAGGTCAGCCCATGAGCTTCTGAGGACTCTCCTGTCTCTACCCCATCTCACCCTAGGGGCACTGATATAGACACTAGCCACTGCTTCTAGGTTTTTATGGATGCTGTGCATCTGAAGTAAGGGCCTCCTGCTTGCATAACAAGCATTTTCCCCACTGAGCCATAGCTCCAGCCCTAACTAATTTATTTTTAATATTTTCAGTAATCAAGGAGACAAAAAAGAAAAACTAATTACTGAAATATATGTCTTTTTAAATTATGTTAATTCTATTTAAATGTATTTATAAGTAGCTTATAATAATACACAATTTTAAATTGTATATATATGATAATCATCAATGAAATAATTCCTATTAACATATCTTATTGTACAATAAAAAGATAAAATTGCTTTCAGCAATGAGAACTCAATATGAGTAGTAAATTTATTGGTAAAGTTAGAAGAAATTTTAAGAAATTTCAGTTTACACAAACAGGGTTGAAGATGATACTAATGAGCAGTAGAAAATGAGCAAGTGTGACCCTAAAGAAAAAAGAAATCTATATTCCCCTTGCCACCTGATTCAAGAACATGTACCTCATTTCTCCTTTTGTTCTCAGCAGAGTCAGACCAGAAGGTCCTAGGGAACCTGGACCTCAGCACTGAATAGGGAAAATCATTGCCACACCTATTCTCACAGGGAGATAAACATTTGATGTTCAAGTCTTCTGAGAACCAGATTTTCCATCACTAAATCTGCCTCAGGACTAACATGTCACTGAAATCTGTGTCTTCACATGGCCTGTACAAGTTGTGTGTATCAGTTAATGTTCTTTATTTTGGCAAAGTTTCACTACCTTATTTTAAAAGCATTCTTTTTTTTATTTGTATTGGTTTATCAGCTTATGCTTGTGGTAAAGTTCTTCCAATGTCTCACTCTCCATTTTGCTTGTTAGCCCTCTGTTTCTAAGGATTTTATTCTTACCGTTTGTTTTTAATTTTAAGCTTAAGAGGCACTATTAGATTAAGAGAATGATAGAGAAGAAAGGGCAGAGCGATCCTGCCCACGAGAAGAATGGAAATGTAGAGCAAATCGAGAGACCCAAATTGGGGTTATTTATAAATTTTGAATGGAGGCTGAGCTAACCAGCCATGATGCCAACTATGAGTTCAGAGCCAATATCCAGACTCATATGACAAATCTTAAAACTAGAAAAACTACAAAAATTTCTCAAGAACCCATTTGAGTCTAGAACATGAAATGAAATAAAATGGCTACTACAAAGAAAAAGATCAACAATTTCTAAAAACTTTTGATTTACTGTGTGTTTGTGAATGCATGTGCAGTTTCCTTACATTGAACTCTGAATGCCAGATGCTTGTGCCACTTTATGGCTCCAGTTTTATGACAGTAGCTTGGGAATGGAACCTGGACAGGCAGGCTTTGCAAGCAAGCACCTTCAACCATGAAGCCATCTCCCCAACCCCCAAATGAAGAATTGTAATGGTGTTTGGTTATGGATTACACTAATCTTATGAATGCTTCTATCTCTAGAAGGTGAAAGTGCTGATGCATGAGTTTGTGCTTGCACATATGCACACACTTACTTCCACATTAATTTTTGTGTAGCTCACTAGGGAATGGCAATGTTTATCACAAAGTGACATGATATTTTTGTGTTTACCACTGTATGATAACTGGTTTTCAATGTTAAATCAACACTAATTTCTGTACAAAAAAATGTCCTGTTTAAGTAGACAAGTATAAGTGAACAGTTGATTTATTTGTATAATTACAGTTCCTCATGTGCTTTCATGGCTGCTTACCAAGAGTGTAGCTCTATGAACACAGCACAATTCCACAGCTAAAATGAATCATCACTATGTTCTGGGAATTTTCTTTCGGGAGAATGCAGGTGAGTGTGAGAGAAGTGAGTTGATGGGAACTGTTTCTCAGTTTGTACACCATTCTTTGGTTCTCCTTTCACAGAGGAGGATTGTTCCAATCATCCTTATGCTAAGGTTGCAGAATTGAATTCATTCTCATGAAAAACAACATATTCTCACTCACAAGAGGACTGAAAGGCAACTTGCAGGTGCCCTTCCCTTTGGGCTTTGTCATTAAGTTAGAATGGTGAGACTTACTTGAACTGACAAAAGATGCTTCACATCTGTCACCCATCCCTGGGTCTGGGGATCTGAACTCTGTTTCTTAGGTTTGCATGACAAGCATTGCACCCACTGAATCATCTAGCCAGCTCCCGTGAACAGAAATTTTAAGTACTTTTAGTTAGGTGGGTTCATTCATTAATCCAAAAACATTGAACATGTGTCTATTTTTCAGTTTTCCAATAAGCATTTCAGCTTTAATGGTAAAAATGTAGTTGCTTTTTGCTTTTGTGGCAAACCAAAGAGAATATGAATAGTCCAAAGATGTAAGAAATTATTTCTAAAATTAAGGTAAAATGATGTACAAATGATTGACTAAATGGATATAAGAGAACACAGACATGTTTGGGATGTTGGATGGATGGAAGATAGTGTGTTTATGAGTTGAAGGTAAGTTGTCTAGGGTGATTCTTGTTTAACCTAAGAACTTGAGGATGTGGAGATACAGAGAGCTGAGTATGAATAGAAGAGGAATGGTTTTGAGGATAAGCTCTTGGGGTGGTTTGATCAGATGCTCCCCATAGTCTCACGTGTTTTGAATGCTTGGTCCCCAGCTGATGGAAATTTGGGAGGAGGAGCCTTGCTGGATGAGGTGCCTTCCTGGGGGCTGGCTTAAGGGTGTTGTCACCAGCTCACCCTTGTCCCAGAGATCTTGCTGCAACTTTATATCTGCTGTCACAGAATTGATGCACAGCCTCTGCTCATGCCATGCTCTCCCCTATCATGCTGAATCTCCCCTAAAGATTGTAAGCACCCCCCCAAAAAATAACTTGTCTCATTAGCTGGTTTTCATTGGGTGTTTTGTCCCAACAACATGAAGGTAAGTGCATGTGCTTTCATTTCTAACAATTTTGTGACGCATGTTACCAAAAGTGCTAGTGTAGATGCTTAGAAGTTCTTTAACCCATGCTAAAACTTCAAAAAAGATCTTGGGGTTCATCTACACTGAAGTGAGCTGTAAGTGTAAAGTTTGAATGGAAAGCCATGAGAGCACATAAAATCATTTTTGGGGCAGAGTGGAAAATGGCTGTGGAGGTAAAAGGCTATTGGGCTGGGCTCATTGTGCAAGTCTTTACATGTCAGTTATTGAAGAGCTACAGTTGAAAAGCTACTGACAGCAGATGAAGAGATAAATGTGTATAGTAAGCTAGGATGAATGATTTCACACACTGGGTAGTGGTGGCCTTACAAGATGCTGTGAGGAGGACTCCGTCTATTGTGGCCTGAAACTGATTTGAAGAATTTAGCAACAATGGACAGAATTTAGCAAGATCAGTTTTCATGTACTTGTAGAAGTTGATTGTGACAGTTTTACTTTACAGCCAATGTAAGAAGTTTTAGGTACTAGGACCGTAGTTATTTATTTATTTGTTTAATCCAGTAAACTGTTAAATTGAATTCACATGGATAGTCATTGTTAGGAAATATGCCCCACTAAGCCATTCAGGGTTGTAAATTGTAACTTTTACTTTCTCATCATGAAAGCCCTGGATATAAATAAATGCTTCATTGATCAGATATAAAATTACAACATTAAATGTCAAGTTCACTTAAAAATATACTGTTGGACAGGCAGAATGAAATGAAATAAAATCGCCTTTGCCAGGCATGCAAATCTCTAGTGTAATAGATTTACCACAATATTGTGTCCAATATTTCATGATTCACACATAGCCATGAGATTATTTCTAGATTCTAAACTCTTGTGTGGGTGATAGAACAATGGGAATTTTGCATGACTGTGAGAATGTATAAAATCGTACTGCTGAAATAGGTTTCTTTTCAAAACTAATTGTTAATTTTCTTTCTTTTAGAAGAAAGAAATGAGGATATTGATCCAGTGCCCACATTGTACCAGCCTCCTTTGCATGTCCTTAGCTTCCAAAGCTCACAGATGCTTCTGTGCTACCAGAACAGGTTCCCCTGAAAACACTTACAAATGGAACAAAGCACCAAGCATCTAGACACGTGTTTTTCCAGAAATCCAAAAAAAAAAAAAAAAAAAAAAAAAAAAAAAAAAAAAAAAAAAAAAAAAAACACAACAAAACAAAACAAAACAAAAAAACCCTGAAAATTCAATCATTAAAAGTAATTAAGGATAATACTTTGGTTTCTGCTGTGATTGATTCTTTCTAGTTACCTAGTCTTAGATAATGGTTCATGACTGTATCACTCTCACTTCTGTTTGCTTCTTTTAAAGAGCAGAAGTGTATGAGTTTGATGCAGTGGTGTTTGACTATTTTTGCCTTATTTGCCTTTCTTTTGGGATTCCATCCAAAAAGACGTTGCCAAGCCCAATATCTTGGAAAATCAATTGATATATCTTGACAAAAGGGAAATATTCTATCGATTTGAGATAGCATGCTTCATTCTCTATGCAATGTTTTTCTGCCACAAGTGATAATATGTTTAGGAGATTAAGGATCATTTTCAAAGAAATAATTTCATGTTGCAAATGTATCTAGTGAGTATATAGAAAAAATGGTAGGGATTGAATATGCTATGGTAAAATCAAAGTGTGCTTTTTTTGTGTTTTCTGTGCATGTGTGTGGCTTTGGGTGTATGTGTGCATTTGTGTGTGTGTGTGTGTGTGTGTGTGTGTGTGTGTGTGTGTGCTGTACAATTTGATGTAAATTGTTCTTAACAACAGTATCATCCAAAAGCATAATAATCCATAACTGTTGATGATAATTTCTAAATGTTACATTGATAAATAAGCTAAAACAGTCTTATGAGACCTGAAATCAGGCTGGTTAGACCAAGGAAATAAATTTTCAATATCATTTTTTTTGAATCAATTGAAAATAACCACCACATGCTAATGACTATCAAACATACTAATAAACACAGCTCCAAAATTTTTAAGATAGTATTTTATTTTTAATAAATTGTCTATGATAAAATATTTTAACCTTTACCCTGTTTTTTTTTTTTTTTGGCTGGGACAACATGCCTGATCATAAGTAGCTAAGGGAAGGAAAAGGTATGTTTTCAACCTAAAGTTTGAAGTATAGTGGAGTTAACCATGGCTGGACAAGCACGGCAGATGCAGAAAACCTATATCGTCACGTGATAAATGCTGTTGCACAGCCAACTTTCTTCTCTTTTAATGACCTTTATTTTAATTTTTTTTAAAAATTTTGAACATGAGACAAGATTTAATGACCAAATTAGCCATTTACTTTTTCCAATGATATCTTAATAAAAATTTGTTAATAATTCTTATATAGGTAGCCAGCTACAAATATTATTTCTTGTGTTTTGGGGGCAGGGAAGGAATAAATGAGAAAAGGGTGTCCCCCATTAGCTAAATAGAGGTCAGAAAGGAAGATAAATTCATTAAAATGACCCTGTGCATAAAGAAATCCACTGGACTCTCCTGCTTACACAGTCCCGGAAGCCAGTCAGAGGATGGTACCACTGACAAAATGGGTATTCCTACCCCAGTGAGTTGAAATTAGAAAATTCCTAACCAACATGCTAAGAGATTTGCTTTTATGATAATTCTAAATCTTGTTAAGTTGACAACCATAGACTAACACACACCAATGCCCTAGCTCAGAGTCATTAGAAGATTCAGGTAATGCTCAATTATCTATATTTCTGCCTTGGTGGTAGTACATCCTGGACTTCTCATGCCCTCTGGTTCAGCCTTTAACTAAAGTTCCAGATCTCAATCAATATGCTGTTTATAGATGCAGTGTTATCAGGAAAGACACAACTCAGAGAGCCTGATAGAGGGTTGCATCCAGCAAGGCTCTGACTGTGACACTCACAAGTTCTTGCCATAAGTCTGCACTTCACTCTCCCAGGGAACAGTCCATCCAGAAAGTTCCACTAGGCATGGTATCTTGATTTTTAATGAGTTTTTACTATAAAAGAATCATTAAATAAGTAAATGTGATTGAAATGAATGCATAGATTTCCTTATTTCCACAGAGGTAGAAGTTGGTCTTTCTGATGACCATTCCCAGCCTAAGGTGCATCTTCAAGATTCATTACAGGGGATATTGGAAAATTTATTCCTGTGTGAGGAATAATGGAGATAAAAATCAGATACAGAAATACTTTATTTCCTAAAACACAACTTTTAATTATGTTCTTATTTAATTTAAATATAAATATGAGTTTCAATATCTATGGATTATTATTCCTTTTTCTGATAAAACTCAAATTTAGAGCTTACTTATTGTAATTAAGATATAAATTATATTACATATAAGATATTTTAAGTATTAACATACTGAATAATAATATACAAATCAAACGGTCTCATAATTTTATTTTGCTCTATATTTTATTTCTTTTGTATTGAAACAAGGACTCAATGCACTTGAAATTTAACTAAGGTTTATGTGTGTTTCCAGGTTTTGTTCTTTTGTTCTCCCAAAGGAATAATTAATTCTAAGCTTATATCACACATTTACCATAAATAAATTATGTAAAACATATATAAAACTACCAGAAATAATGAGGTGGAAGTTTCTGTGTGAGGAAAATTTTATTTAGCTTGGAAAATTACTAGGAATATGGTTGTAGAATTATATGATTAATATTGTTGATTTAATGAAGTCCTATAAACTCTGTGTCTTCAGACAATAAAACTAGTGTTTTACAGTTCTGGAGTTCAGAAGTTTTGTGAATGTTTCCTGGAGAGATGAACAAATATCTCTTCTTGGCAGACAGGGCACTGGCAATCCAAAGATATGATTCCACTGAAGTTTAGCTTGATGAAACAAGGTATTTAATTGGAGTTACTTACAGGAGTATGGGTAAGGGATTATGTGTGCAGAGCACTGAAGAAAATGTCTCTCCTTCCCTGTTATAGCTAACTGCTTATATAACCTTCAAGGAGGAGCCAGGTTTCATAAACTCCTCTCCCAGCAAATGTAAGCTACCAATGTGTGTTTGGGGAGGGCATGGTCACATGAGCCCATGTCATTCTCTTTCATGTTGACCAGTAATGAAAGCTCCTGAGAGGAAAAGCATGCTAAGACCTTGAAATGGTCAGACGACAGCAATTCTCAACACTCTACCCCTTCCTTTGGCTCTTATATTCTTTGTGAACCCTCCTCAGCGATATTACTACAGCATTAGAGAGGCCGATGTAGATGTGACATTTAGGATTAAGCATTCAAGTGTCACTTATTGTCAGCATTTTGTCCAGTTGTGAATCTGTGCAGTAACCACCACAAAATGCAAACAAGAAGAAAGGTGTAAGTAACAAGGCTGACAATAACAATAATCCATAAAATTCAACTCTTTAGAAGACATTGTGACAGGCACATGCATATGCCAAATCACAGAAATACCTTCTCCCTTAGGGCCTAAGGCCTTTCCAGCCTATGGGCTTTTGACTAAAACTATAGACCCAACTTCTTGGACACAGAACTTTCATATGGAGCAGTCTTTTCTGCATGCGATCTTATGTATAGCAAGGACAATGCAACTTCATCAGCAGCAAGTGACTATACCATTACATCCCACTAGGAAAATGACTTCTTACTGATGTTCCACCCTCAGAAAGCTCACTTAGCTCCATGTTTCATCACTCACAACATGGACAATTCAAATGTCGCGCAGCCACCCACCTTGCATTCTGTGATAGATCATGTTTGGGTACCATGTGTTATGTGAACTTTTCCTGGGGAAGTGAACACCTATTCATTATAGTTAGGACACCAACCAAAGAGCAAGGATATCATTTTACCTGTCTGCCTTTGTGAGTTTCATTGGGATTCCTTATAGGAAGATACATGAGGGATTTCTTACAAAAGCATGGGCAATTGATTGGTGGCTAAACTATTGAATAAAAATCCCTGCTCAATAACTATCGACCACTTAAATATCCTCCAGGAGGGGTGGAGTCCCATGAGACAATACACCATTCCATGGGGACTTGTAAGTCCCTCCTGGGATCCATGATGGAGCATTAATGGACCTAATCATGCAGATAATCACAAAAGAGCAATGACCATCAGCATTCTACCACAGAAGACCAAAATATTTCTCAGGTCACCAAACCAATGCCTGAACGGGTCTTACTCTTTTCAGAAGTTCTTGGAAAGGTCTTATCTTGTTATTGCTGAAATTTATTGACTTCTGACACCTTTCTTCTTTTCCAAACTTAGTAAACTTCCATCCCCTGGATCTCTTGTCCATCTCATTTATTTTAAAATAGTTTTCAGTTTACGTTCAGCTACCTAACTGTGTTGAGATAGTCTCCGTAGTTAAAAATTAACATTCATATTATGGCTCTCTAAATTCAAAATAACAAATATATATCTTAAGATTATTTGGATTTCTTTTTGATCCTTTTTTAATACATTCTCAAACTAGATTTAATAAAAAACTCAATGAAAGGAAAGCTAAAACAAGCAAAGAACTGTGCAAAACATTCATCAATGTCATTTTGATGGACTCAAATGTTTTTAGTATGTATATCCAATATTTTGATATTTTCTATGGAATACAAAATAGTGTATTAATGAAATGATTGCAAACAATGGAGGTTATTAAGCACTCCTCAAAATTTTTTTCTAACTAGTTGTTAAGAGGCTTGTCAGCAGAAAACACTATGCTAAGGAATGTTTAGAGAAGAAATGATGTAAAAGGGTATCATGAAGATGTATTTAAAATGTCATTATTTTAATCCTAACTTCTATTAAAAATTTCCCATCCTAAAAGATCTTGTAATTTAGAGTACTGTTTCTGAGTATGTCAGCAAAAGGAGAGTTCATTAAGTTGATATAGATCTTCTCTAAGCCTTAACCTGACCCTCAAGTACAAGTTTAGCAGAGTATTTATGTGGTGAGCATACTGAAACTGCTTACTTGAAATAAAGTGTTACTTGTGCTATCTCTTTCAATTTATGTATTTTCATCCCCTCTTTTTTTGAGAAAGAACATATAACTTAGTCTCCTTTCCCACAGTTTCTGAAAAAAAAATTGGCTTGCCTATAAAGCCTGAATGAATGACAACATTTTAAATTCAGAATCTTGGGAGACTAAAAGCTGTATTATGTCTGTTATAACAGACTTTACAGAAAGATGGACTAAGGAAAATAAAGAACAAGTAGAGATCATATTTTAAGGTAGATTTTAATTTTTATGGCAAAAGAACTTGACTTGATTATTTTGCTTTTCAGCTTTTATCAGATCAAGATTTCATTATCTTTAAAATTGAGGAGTTTAGAGATACAGTAGTCTAACAGAGTTTTCTATCAAAGACTGCTTAAATACTATACAATATTGGGTTCAATTATGACTCAGCAGTAATGTTTAAAGTGCAAGATGGGCTGAAGAGATGACTCAGCAGTTAAAAAAATTCTGAATATAACAAATACATATGCATGGACAATTGAGAAGCATATTTCCATTGTCAGAATGATATATTTAATACTGTATGATTCTACAAGGGAAACCTTATATCACATCGAGTTTGGGGGCATGAGTGACAAGAGTTTAGGGGATTCCATACCACTCTATTTTTGAACCTGAGCGTCAAGGTAAAATCTCTAACAGTTCATTCTTGAGCTTCTCTTTTGTTTTTATTGATATAAATGGCTAAAAATACTTTCAGATTGTATTGTCAAAATAATTTACTTGTTACCATAACATAAAAGCTGAAAGAAGAGAAAATGCTATTGGAGTGGACCAAGTAAACTAAATGGAAAACTTCCCGGCAGTATTCAAAGAGGATAGTTTAGCCATAAAGAGCACAACACAACCTGATATTCATAGTTTTCCAGAGGCAAATGCAAGGTAGTTTTGAAGCTTGACCATTAAGGACAGATTAACGCTAAACAAGCTGCCTAGCAGTGTCTGAGCACCCTCCGACCCCCCTTGGATCCTGCTGTGGTCTGTGCACATTCGATGGAAGACAAATGTACACAAGATAAGGTTGTGGGCTCTTTAATCAAGGAGCCTGGGAGAGCAGCAGGAGAAAGGGGTAAGCCGGCATTGCAACAACAGGGATTCTGCCCATAAACTCATCGATTCATCTGTAAAAGCATAAGCACAGGCCCAGGTTCTTGGCCAAACTCCAGGTCACCATTAATAATGAAAAGAGCTGCCTTTCATTGGAGATTAAAAGGTAGGCTTACACAGAAACAAAATGAGTTATCTAAAAAGCTAAATCACTGTGAACAAAGGCAAAAAAAAATAGAACAATTTGCAAATGATGGGGAAACAAAACTGAAAGACCCTTGAGGAGCATAATTAAACAAACAAACCAGAAGCTTATTAAATATTCTCAGGAAAAATAGGAAGAGAAAGGCATAGAGGGTACTTACAAACAGAAACAGGGACATTGGAAATGAGACTCAAATTACTACGGAAAAAAATAGTTTACAGGTTATATAAGGCATCAAAGCAGCCAAATATTTTTGTTTTGTTTTGCACATATAGAAGTATATGTCCACATGATTTATTATAAAGCAGAAATCAAGTGCTTAGTGTCATGAATTTTGGCAATGCATGCTTGTTTTAAGTTAGCATTGTTCAAAAAAAGATAAAGAATATTTGTCATAACCCCATGTGATCTTACCCACAGCATCTTATACACCTTTGATTTTAGTCCTTTATTTGTTATATTGGTTCTAGTATATATTTAAATACACATTGAATACAATGGTTCATTTGTAGCATTTTCTCATTCAGTAATATAATATTTTAAAGATTTATCCAAGTTGTACCAGTGTTCAATGAAACGTAGTTGCTAACACAATTTCATCATTCTTTATGTTACTGTGTGTTTATGAATTCTTTTTTGATGTAAATTTCTGGTCTTATTTGTTTTGGGATATTGTACTGAAGTTCTTGGTAAATTCTTTTTTTTTTCTTTATTGTCCATAATGAGTTATATTGTTTAGTGGGCCAACCATGAGTTGTTATCCCCAATTCCCAGTTGCCCCCTCTTCCCCATCCCCAGTCAGCTGGATATCCTCCTCCATGGGCCGTCTGTATCAGTCTTTGTGGTAGGGGACCATGGATAGCCCAGTCTTCAGCTGGGTTCTCATGACCCAAGTGTGTTGTTACTGAGGGTTGCCAAGTCTCTTATATTCTCCCCCACCTTGGTAAATTCTTCAATTATTATTTGTTCTCATTCTTTAGACGTTTTGCTAAAAAATTCATTTTCCTTTATCTTCTTTTTTAAATTGTTGAATCTAAACATTGCTATGCCAAACCATGTTAAGTATTAGAAATATATACATTTTGTCTATTCTCAGTGCTCCACACCACAGTGGGACATTTGTTAGCAAAAGACAGCATTGTTGTTCCCCCCAGTATGGGGAGCTTCATGACTAAAACTTCTACACACCTTTATGAGCAGATTTTTGTGTGGGAACAAATTTTCACTTATTTTTTGTGAAACTGAAATAATGACTGCTCAGTCTTCTCCTGACATTATGACCAGCCATTCAAGAAACTCTTAGTGCCTTCAGAACTGCCTGCCATGCTCAGCATGGACCCCCAGCATTCAGGAAGAGTCCTGTTCCTGTATGCCCCTGGCATGGTTTGGAAATGTCAGTTTTTTTCTTTTTGTTATTCCGTCAGTTCTAATTGGTGCTTAGTGATTTCTCTTCATTGTTTAAATTTAAAGGTCCCTAATGATATATGATGGTGAACATTCTTTCCTATGCTAATATTGCTTTCTATATATTGTAACTCGCCATCTAGATATTGTCTATGGTGATGTTTTAGTCACTTACATTGTGCTTCATAATCTCAAAACAATTTGCTTTGATATCAGTTTGGTTGTATTGAATTGATATTACTAGCTGGGAGTAATAATGTTTTAAGAACACATTTTTTTAATCCATGAACATGTAACATAGTTCCATTGAGAGAATTTAAACTTTCTCAATATTTTTGTTTTTTCCTCAATATATATTGTGTATTTTTTAGATTTATAAATAAATATATAATTTTGGAATTCATATAAATAGGATGGATTTTAAATTTTAAGTAGCATTTATTTCTTTCAGATCTTTATTAAAAAGCAATTTGCTTTTGTAACATTACCCTTATATCCTGCAGCTTTTTATGACTCGTTATTTGTTCTGGGAAATTTTGTTTTGTTTTCCATAATGTTTTCAGAAATATTTTCTACATAGTTAACCCTGGCTTCTCTGAACAAAGACAATTCCAATTAATTCTTTTCCATCTGAATTATTTTGTCTACTTCATGTGTTATATTAGTCAGGTCTTCCGTTAGCTTGTCTAAATGATTGTGAGAGGGGACCTTGTTGCCTTTACTCTGTTAAGTGAGGGAGACAAACTCCATGTTCATGCCAGGAAGCATGATGTTACCAGGAAGGGTTTTATAAACATAGATGATTAACTTGAGGGTTTTCCCAATATAAACAGTGCTCAAAATAAGATGGTTTGACCTATAGTTTTTTGAGAAAAAATTGTATGCATTCATTCAGTAGCAGTCTGTCTTGGAGTTTTGAGTTTGGTCTCTTCATGGGATAACAACCTCCAGGGCCGCACACCCAACACTGCCAAGTGGCCTCAAGCTGCAACTGTCTATCAACTGTGCCATGAAGTTTTGACAACTGACACTCCACAGTGTACTCTGTGGCTAAGTTATGATGTAGGGTAAGTTATGATTAAATGTCTTTTTAGTTTACGGTATTTTTAACTTATGAGAGGTATTTCAGGTTAAAACATATCCCAAAGACACATCAGTGAAAGCAAGTATCTAAAAAGAAGACATCATTTTCTATTTTCCCCTTTAGTATGGAAGTATTTCAGTGTAGTGTTTTGGTTGTTTTACTATTGAGAAAGCCATGAATATAAGACTCTGTATTTTTGTTTTGCATTGGTTTTTGTTTTCCTTTGCATTTGGGAGTGGTATGAGAAGAGCAAAGGTCTAGGAGAGGAAATGTAATGAGTCAGAGTCAGACTTTGGTCTTTAAGCTCCTTAAAGATTTCTCCTTTTCCAGTCATAAGCCAAACATAATATAGGCATCAGAAGAAGTCCTCAGATAAAGAGTGTCAGAAATAAAAAGGCACAAATACCAGGTGAGGTTGGGGGAGAGACACACACAGAGAAGAGAATGACAACCATGGGCCTCTCTCTCCATATATGGTCATACCCTGGCTGTGCCCTAGACTCTATGTGCACAAGACACTTTCTCCCTCCCAACCCAGAGTCATGCCAGGGGAAGCCTTCACAGCTGCCTGTGATCAGAGCTGCAATACTGTGCAAAAGTCACTGAACTGGAGGCAGATTACTCAACCACCTTTTAGCTGCTTATTTGTTTCTTTCTTTCTTGGTTTCATTTTTGTTTGATTTTTTTAAAGACACAATCTCTCTATATAGACCTAGCCATCCTGGAACTATCTTGACCAGTACGGTCTTAAATACATGGGTATTTCTCCTCCCTAAAAATCACCTGACCACAGTGCTGGGATTTCTTCCCATGATTAACCTCACTCAGCTTGGCCTTCTTTTTTTTTTTTAATTTGTTCATTTATTTTTTATTAGCATATATGCTGTCAATAATCAGATACAGCATTGTGATAGTACCCCCATTTCCCTATTGGGGCTCTCCTCATTGGGCTTGCTGGGCCAGACCATGGGATAGGGGGTTATGGATTATACCGTAGCCAGTGTTTTTCTTTCTTTCTTTCTTTCTTTCTTTCTTTCTTTCTTTCTTTCTTTCTTTCTTTCTTTCTTTTTTCTTTGTGTGTTGTTGCTGAGGGGGAAAATGTCTCTGGATATTCCGGTTACCATAGCTGTTACCATCTTTCTTTCCCCTCTTCCACTTAGATCCCTGAACCATGGTGGGTGAGTTTTTAGTCTGCATACTGTTGAGGTCTTAAGAATCTCAAGATTTCTGCTTTGAACTATGTTGGGTATCCTCAATGTCTGCATTATCCTTATACAGGTTATCTGACCTTCTGTTGTTCATCTCATCATTTCCTCATAGATTCTGCAAGGGTTTCTCACATACTGTTGGTGGAATTGCATTGTCCACGGTTCTTGCTGCCTTCTGAAACATACAGACAAAATTTCCAATGGAGATGAGGTCAGTATACGCTAAACTATACAAACATTGTTAATTTGGTGAGATTCAAATGGGTGTAGCCTCTCTCTAGATCTCGGTTAGTGGTGATTTCCCCTTAAAGCCTGGGTTCTTGGTCGTCATAAGGGTTTACCATGGATTCCAGTTCCTGTTCAGGGTTCCTTGCCTCTGAACAGATATTTTAGCCAATTAGCAAGCTGTTGATTACCCACCTAGGTCTAGCACCACTATTGCCCACATGCACACTTCTTGGCTTGCTGGCCTTTACCATATAGCAGTGTCCCCAGCATTCTTTTAAGTAGAACTTTTTTTTTTAACTTAAAAAAAGTTTTTCAGTTTCCCAAAAAAAAAAAGTTGTTCTCCCCTACCCCAGTGGTGGCCCATGCTTTAATCCCAGCACTTGGGATGCAGAGGTAGGAGGATCTCCATGAGTTTGGGTCCACCTGAGACTACATAATGAATTCTAGGTCAGCCTGGTTAGAGCAAGAACCTACCTCAAAAAAAATCAATAAAAAAATAAAAAGTAAAAAGAAAGTTTTTGAATCACTTGCTATATGTTAGCAAGCTTGGCATGACCTTTACTTTTCCTAAACCTCCTACACTGAATATCCACACAGGACTGTCTCTGCACATGTAGCTTTGAGGAGATGCCTTCATGTCTTCTTCTTACCTAATTTCATCACAAAGCATATTCTAGGAAAATGTTTTGGCATCTCTGCTGAATGTGATACATTTTATTCATTTTATTATGTTTTAAACAATATTTTAGGGAGGTTGAGTTGAGCTACCTCACTAAACAAAATCATTTAAAAGTCTTCAAATAACTTTTGTACTTTTATTCAGCTTAAATTCACATGAAATTGACTTATCATATCCCTAAGTAATTAAAGCACCAGTTTTGTGCTTTATTATTTAAAATGTCATTGACATAGCGATATCTACATTTTATTCAATTGTTAGCAAACAATGAAAGATTTAAAATTGTTTCAATGTTATGGGTAATTCTTGAAACTTCTGAGATTCTTTTAGGAAAATGTTGTTTAGAGTTAATGCAGTTATGAAAACGAGGGGACTTTCAGGAGACGTTTTTAAGATAAAATCAGCCCTGAGAATACACAGAGCTGGTAGAGCATCAAGGCTTGATTTATTTTCTTTTTTTGTTTTGCTACAATTAAATATTACTCAGCTGCAGATTTAGTCAATAACATCTGTGTATTTTCTTTGCAAATGCTATTTTGAACCATTCCCAGTTTAATTCTTTACATGAAATAATTTGTCTTCATGAATAAAATTCTAATCCAAGGCTCAAGAAAATTCATCAAACAGATTCTTGCAATGAAAATGTTTTCTACTTTATCCCCACAGGTACTTGTTCCCTTTCTTTTGTGCTATGCCTCACAATGCAATTTAAACAAAACAAAGTCAAAGCCATGTTTAAAAACTCCAAATGTGAATGTCTATCCGCGTCTCAATGGGATGGGTATCAGCATCATCTTTTGTTAATTTCCTGACTATTAGGCTCTTTTCCTTTGTGTTCTCCACATATTTCTCCACAACAATGAACTTTAATGTGTGGTTCTTTGTTCCCAATCTATGCCTTAATTAAATGTTCAATTGCTTTTTACTTCCTCAAAACTGTATATCACACTGATCCCCCCTTTAAAAAAGATCATCCTAGAATATTTTTCAACCACAAACAGCTTAAAGAATTGTTCCAAATAACTTTTTCTTCTAAATAATTTAAGTTTACAGGCATCATCTTCTCTTCCCTTTACTATTATACTCAATTTTAATGTTGCTATTTTGATTAAGATTGTGATTCATTTATTACCAGAGATAAAGTTATTGACAAATGAAAGATTGGGCTCGGGAGTTGGGGGTAATGGATAGCACAGAAGGCAACCAGGTTCCCCTCCTCCCCTTTGTGTATTGTTGCTGAGTGAGAGGATCAATGTCTTTGGATATTCTCCCCCAACATTGCTCTTACAATCTTTCTGCCCACTCTTCTGCTCAGTTCCCTGAGTCATGGTAGGTGAGTTTTAAGTCTCCTTTATTGTTGAGATCTTAAGGGTCTCTGTCCTTCTGCTTTGGGTGGTGTTGGAAAATGTGTCTTTCCCACCAACTTATCCTGGGTTGACTGATTGGCTGTGGTTATAGGTCTCTTGCTTATCTGGCCACTCTCTCGAGGGTTTCAATTAGGGTCTACACAATAGGCTTGGGGTAGTTCATCTCTTGCCAGGAGGTCAGCCATCTGCCTGTGGCTCTTCCATTAACCAACCAGCTTCTCCTGGTGAAGGACTACAATGTCCTCCTGTGGGGGTGGCTGTGAGTGGCAAAACCAAGCCATTGAGAAACCAACCATAGAGTATTGTTTGTGTCCGGGTCTGGGAAGATGACTGCATACATAGTGTAATGTGGAGTGACCAACAGGTGTAGTGCTTTGCCGTACCAGCCAGCTGTGGCTGTGTGTTCCTGTAACTCCAATGCCATGGAAGCACATCTCTGGGGTGCACTGCTAATAAGACTAGCCAAATTAGTGAGTTCTAGGGTCATCAAGAGACCCTGCAACTGAGGAAGACCTTGATGTTGACCTCTGAGCTCCACATGTACATTATACACATATGGATATGACGACACATGCTCACAACTCCCCCCCCCACACACACACACAGAATCCTCCATGGCAAGGAATACCTTACTGCAGAAGAAATATATAATATAAGGTGAAAGACATTGGCTTAGAGATTGGGTTAGCAACTGATTTTCTGATCAGTCAGTCACAGACAGTGTAAGGGCACCACAGTCCCCATCCTGCCAGGCCTTCTGTCTTTTATCTCTTGGTGAACCTTTATTTGTCTCGAAGCTCTTTCCTGTGGCCAGTAACAGCCCTATCTGACTCTTTCTCCTTCTCTACATAAAGTGGTAGTGTCTGAGAGTAAAGTTTTGATTGTTCTTTCTTAAATCTTTGAAGAAATTTTTGACATTTACCTGTTTTTCTTAAAATCAATATTGCTCTAAGCATTGGGAAGTGAGCTGTGGCTTTTGAGCTGACACAGAACATGTGAACATCATGTGTCCTGTAAAGGAGCTGCACACATGTGTTACGGGATTACCTTGTCTTTACCACCTTCTGGATATAGCCTGAGTAAAGTCAGAGAATCATAGAAAAACCTATGCTTGAGATGTTAATGCTGCTGTAAAATATAAGCATAACATCATGATTATTTTATTACTCACTTTCTTTTTATTAAATGTATTCATAATGCTGTGCACTCAATACTCTCAATCTCCATGATCTGTTTTTTTTTTTTTTCTTTTAAAAGTGAAACTTTCTGTCGGATGAGTAGTCACCCTTCTTTTCCCAGCCAGGTTAAGATCTAGTCAGTTTTTTTTTTAGGTCTCTCCCTCTCTCTCCCTCCTTCTCTCTCTCTCTCTCTCTTTCTCTCTCTGTAGTATATGTAGCATAGAATGTGTGCTACGTGTATGTATAGCATATGCACATGTGTGTGTATGCATGTTTCCCTTATGCATGAACTCAGAGAGAGATAAGAACATCAAGTGTCCTTCTCGATCTGTTTTCTGCACTGTTTCCTTGAGATGGAGTCTCTCACTGTGATGGTTAAATTTGTCAATTTGAGCTAATCCATAATAATCTTGGGTGGATCCCTGAGCTTGCCTGCAGAAAGGATTGAAAATCCCTTTTGGGATTTGGAGAAGACTTGTGATGGTTAAGCTTGTCAATTTGAGCTAATCCCTAGTAATCCTGGGTGGGCCTTCCAGAAGGAGACTAATATAAGGAAACTTAAGGGGAAGGAGATGCTTCTTCCTTCCTCCCCCAGCTGCTGGTGCTGGTTCGTGACTTGCACTCGGAACCCAGTTTCCTCGGCCTCACATCGTGGACTGAAGAGCAGCCGCTTCCCAAGGATTCATCAGGCCTTTTGAGCTGGATTGGGACTGCTGAGACATCCATCTACGTGGACTGAACAGCTACTGGTTCCTTACCTGGGGGCCTAGAGACTGCTACTATTGGACTGTCGTAAGCTATCCCAAATAATTCCTTTTTTAAAATATATCCATTCTATCAACTTTGCTTCTTCTAGAGAACCCTGACTAATACACTCACTGAACCAAGAGTTGCCCTTTAGGTCATTTTTGCTGATAGCACCATCCAGTGATTCTCCAGTCTCACATATGCATGGAACTGGTTGGCTCATTTCTGGCTTTGTAGTTGTGTACTAGAGACCAAAATCAGGTTTGCAGGCCCTCATGTTTGTATGACAAGTACTTTTACGAACTGTACCAACTATTCAGCCCTGGATACCCTGTTTTAAAATGAGTTTTGACTACTCAGAGAATCTTGTATGAAGAATTAATTATGCAGTATTTGTCATTTGTGTGAAGACAATTTCACTTAATGTATAAACTTTCAAACTGTATCATATGTCAGCATTTCTTTTAAAGTAAAATCATATTGTATTTACATTGCATATTTTCCATATACACTCACCTACCAATGGACATTTGATTTGCTTTACATTTTAATTGTTTTGAGCAGTGATGCTATGATATTGAGAACACAAATGCCTGTTCAAGACCATACTTCCAAATTACTGGTCTTTATATCCTGCAGGGACATAACAGACCCAAGTGGAAATTCTATTTTTATTTTTTTTTCTATTTTATTTTTTGTGGGACATTCAACATTAGCTTTTAGTTTATCACAAATGACTGTGAAAATAAACTTTATATTCTTCTGAATGATACACTTTAAAAATGACCAGAGATATGAAATATATATTGTGAGATCTTGCTTTACAAATAAAATGAAGTGAAGTGATATATACTTTGCATATTAATTACTTTAAATGTTTTTGGATGTTTCTGAACACATTTTCAATATAGAAATATACTCACTACATTATAATATTGATGTTTTATTAATGGTTTCAGAAACTTCAAAACTGATTTTTGTTTTGTTTTGTTTTGTTTTTCAAGGTAGGGTCTTGCTCTAGCCCAGGCTGACTTGGAATTCAAAATGTAGTCTGAGGGTAGCCTTGAATTCACAGCAATCCTCCTATCTCTGCCTCCTGAGTGCTGGGATTAAAAGTGTGGGCCACCAACCTTGCTATTTCTCTTTTATTCTTTTCTTTTTTTTTTTTAACATATATCTAACAAAGGAAGTTAACTGGTAGGCTGCCAGTGGTGACTTTGGGAAATTAGTTGCTTGAGGACATAATTTGTACCTGCCGCTCTCAAACAAAAAAAGTGACACCATTCCTTTTGACTCAATCTATTTCCCCATTAATTTGTTAATATATTTCACCAGAAGAAAGTGAACGTGTTCACTCTAGGAATTGGCTTTTCCCTTGAAGAAGCCTTCCCTCTGTAAAAACAGCAACACTCCAGGGATGGAAGAAGACTGAGAGAACACTGAGGACCAAAGGGTCTGATTTCCTTCGCCTTAACCACTAGGAAGGAGGGGCCAACAGAAATTCTTAGGAGTTACATTTCTCTTGTTGTTGCTTTTAGCCAGTTCACTACATTTTTATCATGGTATTTATCAATTTGATCAGCATGATCAAAATATTAGAGTCTTCTCTTTATCCCGTGCAAACAGCAAAGCCTTGAATACTTTCTGATAAAGTGCACACAATTTTATCTGATGGGTTTGACTGTTGCTTGTTTACAACCAACCTAACTAGGTTTACAAAGATGGAAAAGTTGAGATAAATGAAATAGATGTAGCATGTCAGAATCTCTTCCAATCTGAGTTATCAGAAAACTTCCCATGTGGACATTCACTGTCCACAAATTGAATAGCAGTACTTGTAGGTAAAACCTAGACCCTGCTCAGATTTTTTTCTTTCAGATAGTGTCATATATTTTTTAAATATTTTATTTATTCATTTTCAAGCAGAATGTGTGTGCGTGTGTGTGTGTGTATGTGTGTGTGTGTGTGTGTGTGTGAGAGAGAGAGAGAGAGAGAGAACCAGGGCCACCACCTTGTGGGTCTGGCTTATGTGGGCACTGGGGAATTGAACCCCGGGGCCTTAGGCACTGGAGGCAAGTGACTTAACTGCTGAGCCATCTCTCCAGCCCTGGTGTCATAGTTTTACCTGTCACAAACCAGCACCTTGAATCACTGAGCCATCTTCCCAGCCAAGCTCTTTGATTCTATTCATCCTCTCTTCCTCAGTGTTACCTGGGACTTAGAGAGCATGTTCTAAGTCTCCTTTACTGTTGAGTTCTCAGCAGCTTTATTTTTCCTCTTTGATGAGATTTGAGCCATCTCCCTGGTGGTAGTTCTCAGTGTAACTGTAAGAGCAGTGGTCACACATAATCTGGCATTTCTCTTCAGTATTTCTTGGTCCCTGGTGTGATAGAAATGCCTCATCTCATTCTAGACTGTCATCTCACTTTCTTTTCTGTGTCGTTTTCACTTGGGTCTCTCTGATATTCAGTGTTAACCTTATCTAGACAGCAAATTCTCAAGCCAAGAGTGCAAGTAGCATGGATCAAAGTGGATAAACATAGACACTTTGTAAAGATTTTGATGGGTATAATCTCTCCTGATAATCAAAGAACCATGGAAGCTTCCCTCTAGAGTCTAGGGCTTCCCAAGCTGTAGGCTTCTGACTTGGTTCTCAGTTCCAGGTATGAATTAATTCCCACTGAGCAAGACTCATTCCATCAGAGAGCAGTTGATCACCCACCCCACAAACCCCCTACAGCATGGGTGCTGCTATTGCACTGTATTGTACACGTTGCCTGGATGGTTGATTTTATTTGCCAGCAGCTTGCACAGTGCTTTCCATCACTATGAGAGATGGACAGCAGGAGGCTGGTTTCCATCGCAATGTTGACTTGATCTCTCAATGTCCTGTGACCACAGTCTGCGCTGTCTTCAGCAAAAAGGTCTAACCAAAATTCTGGTGGGTAATAAACTATCCTGACATGACCTGCCTTGGGGAATCACATGACAACAGGTCACTGTGGGGGTGAGATTTAACTGAATTCAGGCCCTGCAATTTGCCAACAGCAGCCTATGGTTTTGGTTGATAGATTTTTTTTTCCCTCAGACCATCTGCAAATACTTTTTTCTAGCATTGCAGCGAGAAGCCCTCATGGAGGAAGGTTTTGTTCAGTTCCACCTTGACTATTCCGTGTCCTGTAAACGATGTATGTGTTTCTTCATCAACTTAGTTTAATCAGCACATCCTACTGGGCAAGCTAGAACCTTGCAAACAGCCTGTAGAATTTTGAGGACCACAAAGGCCTCCTGATCAACTCACTGAAAACAAATGTTGTGACAGAGTCCAGGAAAGAATAACCCTTATTCACTGTTGGTGGGAAAGCAAACTGCTACACTCACTCTGGAGAGCAGTGTGGAGATTTGTACTTAGTATTGTAGAGTGAGAGTTAACTAAGCCATTGAAAAGGTTCAGAGCTGTGTCTCCTAACCAGAGCATTCAGGCTAAGGTTCAAGATTATCCTTTTGCCTTACTGCAGAATCCTGTTTGATGTGCAAATTGAAACAGATACTAAAAGAAAGATCACTTTTTATACATACCTTCTTTTGAATTTACCAAATTTTACCTACTATTAAAAGGTGTTTACTGATGAAAATTATATTTATGATAAAAGCATTTTAAAATAATACTTTTATGGGTTTTCATGCTCTATTTTTGCAAGTGACAAAAGCATTCTTATCAAAAATTATGGATTTAAAACAAGTTTCAATTCTTCAACTCCATTAGTATTTTCCATTACTTGTGGTCAATATTAAGTACTTGATAAGATATAAAATTATCCTTCTTATATTCTTCCCACATTTGAAACTTTTGGAGAAATAAAGTTATACTTTATAAAATTGTCATGCCTTAAATACATTGTAAATGTAGGGAAGTGTGTTTGGTGATTTCTGTAATTGTTTTCATAGATAGATAGATAGATAGATAGATAATATAAAGATATAGATATAGACAAAAAGAGAGAGAAATACAGGGAGATAAATATAGATATTTCTGGAAATTCAGTAGTCCAGGAACCCTGGTTAGTTGGGACTTGAGACACACACTGGTGTGTTTAACAGTACATATTCTGAGTTTCAATTAACTAACTTTCTTTCTCTCTTTATTTCTTTCAATCTTTCTTTCTATATCTATCATGGCTCTCATTATCCCTTGAACATATATTCTTATTTTGTGCAGCCTGGTAATAATATTATAATGTTGTATGTTGTGTTAGTGTCCTCAAAAAGATATGAATGTATTTTATATCAATATATAAATGATACATATCTATATCTGTCTCTAATTTATGTATAACATGGCTATATTGTCATTTGAACATATATTCACTTTTTATGTGTATGTATTTGTAGGACAGAAATGTTCCCTGTGATGATCATATGAAGATTGTACTCTGATTTAGAAACATATTTTAGTACAGATGTGGCTCTGATTCACTGATATTAAGTCCCCTCCCCCCCAAAAAAACAAAAGATGAATTCCTTGTAGATGCTTTGGATACAGAGGGAACCAAATAAAAACTAATATTTCAATTTTTATCAAGAGAACATTTGTTAAAAATTTCTCTGACTCCTTAAGTCAACATGTTTCAGAAGTGTGTCAGTCATTGTTACTGTTACTGGGAGAATAAGAAAATGCACACTGCAAAGAGGAGACATCTACTTTGCTAATCATTACTGTATTGTATAATTTAGACATATTACTCTTGCCTATTATTCTGAGATGATTGAAAATAGATCTGAAGGCAAGATCTTTTAACCAGCTGAGCTAACTAGCTAGAATAGCCAATATATTTTACAAGGTCAGTAATAGAAAAGCTCTTTTGGTAGAGAAAAGAGTGAATCACACCATATGCCTATGTCTAGCCTTATTTTAGGATATCATTTTCACAATGAATCATTACAAAGAATATTTTAATCTTTTTTGTTTGTAGGGTTGTTTTAAATATGAGAAACATCACTAATTTCTCAGAGCAGTTGTGATGCTTATTTACTTGGATAAAGTATGCAGTTACTATCCTGTTTTAAATGATAATACCCCATCTGTTTCCAAATAAAAACATAACATATTAGCTCTTCTAGTTAGTTCCCTTGGTGAAAATGTTGCCTTCTTTAAATATTATTATTTTGCTTTGTTTTGAGAGTATTAAACCAATTAGCATTCACATCAAATGAATTTTGCATGATATGATTCTCACCCTTGTTGATTTATAAGCAAAAATGTTATATCATTTGTGTTCATAATTGTTTAAGATCTGCAATAAGAGAAAATTGACTGAGGTTGTGGAGACATCGCTCAGACTATAAATTCTTAATTTAGCACCCTAGGAGTCTCAACTGTTTGCCTTTTACTACTCATTGGTTCCAGCCTCCCACATTGTATTTCTAAAAATGAAGTGGCTTAAAAGCTAATTTTCTCACAAATCTTGTTCTCTTCTTTCTAGAAAGCAATATTTTATAGTGAGATCCCTCTAATGCTTTATATATTTCAAACATATAGAGCAAAATAGATCATTTGAGATTCATGAGCTGCTTAAGGTTGCTGAGGATAAAGATGGGTGACAATTTAAGGCAATACACATGAGATCTTTGAATAATAGCAAATCATGCTTTAAGATGCATATAAATTATAATTTCTTACACTTGTTTAATCTTTCAATTTTACAACAAAATATAAGGGAGACAGGTATGGAATCAATAAGTCTTTTTTCCTCAAAAAAATGCTTCCAGAGAATTTTCTATATAAAATTACATTTACAGAAAAAAATATGTACAGAGAAATGAGTTTCAACAAATGCCATATAATGCATAGGGCATTAGAGCAAACCTTCTTAATTTCTTAACAATCAATATTAAAAGAACTTTAGAGACTGAGGATATGGGTCAAAGTTTAAATTGTTTGGCACACAAGGATGTAGACCTGAATTCAGATTTCCAGAATCCACATAAAACGAGGGAGATGGGGGAACCCCACACCTGTAATATTAGCAATAGGGAAGCAGAGGCAGGGAAACACTATAGCGCAAATTCTTAATACTCTAATCATTGATGAGATCTACATTAGGCAATAAATCCTGTCTCTAAGAATAATATCAAGGGTTATTAAAGAAAACACCCATGTTGGATTGTAACCTCCACTACCACATGCATACAGGTGCATGCACATAGATGTGAGTGCACAAACACACATACATACCACACACACATAAAAATAAAAAATGGAGCCAAAATACTATAAATTTAGTAAAACAAATATCCCACATTAATAGATGGAAGGGGAAATCATTTCTTTTTATAAAAAAGATATTTATTGGAGTTTTGCAAACTGGTTTAAGAAAATCCGCCAGGAAATGTGAATACTTGAAAAATTTAAAAAATCTAAAAGACAAATTTTTCTATTGATGTGTATTTTACTATACAAACTACATAGGTAAATATTCAAGGTAAATCTTCTCTTTGAACTAGTTAGCCATAAAATATGGGCATGGTTCAATTGATACACATTTTGGAGAGACGTTGGGAAATCTACAATGGATTGCTAATGTCTAGATTCATTCTGCCCGTAAAAATTCTCTTAAATAAATCTTTTTTTTTTTAAATATTTTATTTATTCATTTTCAAGCAGAGAGAGAGAGAGAGAGAGAGAGAGAGAGAGAGAGAGAGAGAGAGAGAGAGAGAGAGAGAGAGAACCAGGGTCACCACCTTGTGGGTCTGGCCCATGTGGGTCCTGGGGAATTGAACCCAGGGCCTTAGGCACTGGAGGCAAGTGCCTTAACCGCTGAGCCATCTCTCCAGCCCTTAAATAAATCTTTTATATCAGCTTTTTTTCCAATATGATATCCACTTGACTTATGGTGTCATTGCACCCTTGAAATGTAGTTGATGCTGTTTGGCCGAAACACTGAAAAGTTAATTTTACTTATTAAACTAATTTAAATTCAAATAGCCAAGTAAAATAGATTCCATTTTGGGAAATACAAGTCTAGAACATTTGAGAAGTAAGAGATTTCTACAATGTGTGAAAGAATTTTAATATAAGTATAGTTGGTGTCAGTAAATTAACTCAAAATTGAATAAACAATTAACCAATACAAATTTATTAATTTGTCATATCAACTGATTTTTAAAATCAATACTATGAGTGCTGTGGTTATAACTTAGGATAATATTGGATTGGCATATATTTAAAATTAATATTTAAGCTCAAATTTTAATGCTAGCACAGAGTCATTAATTAAAATGACATTGGGAGATATGTCCAACTTAATTTTTTATTTTAAGAATAACCCTCAAAGGCAAGGTTTTTATTACAGGAGTCAAGGTCTTACAAACACACAAATTACCAAGATCCTAGCCCTTCAAATCTTTGAACTAGAGTTTTTCCATTTATTTCCTCGTTTATTCCATTTTAGAAAACTGGTTACCTCTGGTGCAGTTCCTAACCCCCTTACTTATGGACAGATCCAGTATGCCCACTGTGAAGTACCCTGGTGGGTGGGGGACAGAGCAGAAGGAAATGGGAACACCTTCACAAGATTTGCTCATACAATGTATATATTTATTCATAATAAAGGTATTTCAAAATAATAGAAAATTTTCATGTAGTCTCTTTTACACCTAATCTTATCTTGTTTGAAGGATTTTGCAATGGTAGCAGTGTCTTCCACATATTCAGCAAAAACACTGCTGACTTTCTGGCACCTGTCAGTCTTCCTTCAAACATCTATATAACTAGCAGGTAAGGATTATTTGGGTTACTTCTAAGTTTGCACCATTAAAACATGAGATGTTGGGCTGGAGAGATGGCTCAGCAGTTAAGGCCCTTGCCTCCAGTGCCTAAGGCTCCAGGTTCAATTCCTCAGGATTCACATAAGCCAGACCCACAAAGTGGTGGCCCTTGTGTGCTCTCTCTCTCTCTCTCTCTGCTTGAAAATGAATAAATACAATATTAAAAAAAACATGAGATGCTTTTCCATGTGATTACCCCTTTTGATAACTGGAAAGGAGATGGCCAGCTATCAGAGTCTTGTTTAAAGTTAACCACATCCTCCAATCACCTGAGTTCCATAATTCTATAATGATAATGTTAGGAAGAGTCAAAGATCGGACACACCCATATTTCATACTTAAATGATTGAGAAACTTGGCTTACTATTATTTCTATTAATTTACCGTTGTACAAATTACAGTCTAGTTGTGTCTATGGAAATTTAAGTATCTTTAATTTATCTTAGTTATTAACATATACTGAAAAATGACCTAAAAATTCATTTGCGTATTTTTTATTATTCCACAGGATTTAAAATAAGAACTGCTTTAAATGGAATATTAAGTTTATAAAATGCTAAGAGGAACAGCCAATAATTGTACATATTTACAAAGTGTATCAATCAGTATCAGAATGACAAAAATCAGCTGTTAACTCGAGGAATCAAGACAAAGGCAACATTCTTTGAAATTCTGAATCTTGTAAAATTTATGCACTGTGAGCTTATTTCCAAAAGTAATCTTTTGGAAATCAATCTTAATGTTACTAAACCTCCTGCACTTCAGTGGCTAGAAAATAAATAATGTAGTAAATTCTAAAAATAACATATCAAAGAATATGTTATTATTATCTCCCAATCTTTCCTCTTAAAAGGTCTTACAATGTCAAATAGAACTTTTAATGCAATCATGTTAATTGTACATTGTAAAATGTTTCAGTATATTACACCTAAATATCCATCATTCAGCAAGATTGTAATGAAAAGAAATGATAATTTCTCACAATGCATATATACTGTCCACATTTATTTATGAATTATTTAAACAATTCCATAATATAAATTGATGTGTCCATTCATTTTATGGATATTGTGAATAAGACATCTTCTTTGAAGTTAGTGTTTATGTTTCACTGTTTGAAACTGTGTCATTTTATATCCCTTGGCTATATGTATTTTCTCTGAATAATTAATACTTATCACAAGTTTAAAATAGTTTAAATACCTACAAGTTCATTATATGTTTGCTTAAAATTTCATTCTTTGGGTCAAAGAGATGGCTCAGTGGTAAAAGTCTCTCTTGGAACACCTAATGGCCTAGGCTTGATTCTCCATTAGCCATGTAAAGCCAAATGCACAAAGTGGTACAGGTACCTGGAGTTAATTTTTAGTGGCAGAAGGCCCTGCCATGCCTATACTCACTTCCTTTATCTCTATCAAATAAATGAATAAAATATATTTTTAATTAATTCTTCCTGGATGCCATTCTACAAGTCTTTTTCCTCAATAAGGGGGAGAGGGGACCCAAACAGAAGAGCTCCATAAAAAGCAGAGAAAGCATGATTTTAGGGCTCTGGCTGATAATTCCTAGGTCCAGAATTCAGTTCCCCCTCCAAAGAGAGCTGTGTGTCAGGGTAACACAAGGTCCCCCAAATAATGCTAAATGCTAAAACATTCAGTTACCTGCAAGGGCTAAAAGGTATAGGTCCTTAGTGCTGAAGACAACACAATCTGCAGCCACAGGACATCAAGTGACAATGTGGGAACTGAGAGGGAATCCACTTTGCTCCTGACTAGTCCTTACAGTCCTGGAGAGTGCTGAGAGCTGCAGGAGAATAATGTTGGAAAAAGGGTTGAATATATAGGAACACCTTCCAGTTACAAAATCAACCAGTCAAGCAAGAAGCAGACACTTGTGCATTAGTGGCACACAGACATGTGGGTAACCAATTGCTCAGGGATTGGACATGAGACCCAGTGAGTGAGGGAAAACTTATTTCTGGCTCTGGGAACTAAGCCAGATTCCCTGTCACAGAAACCAATAGTCTGCAGAGAGACCCTCCTCTTTAACTAAGAAGAGTGGAATGCACATCAATATATCTCTTTAATTCAAAATTTCTCACTTTTGTTGGGTAATTTGTTTTAATCTTACAGATTGAGAAGAATACTGGAGAGAAAAAGAGATGAGATATATACATCAATACATCAATAAGAGAGAACCAACTGTCTGCCATGTGATGGGTCACATCTACCTCATCTGCCAAGACCCAGGAGTTAATACAGAGAAAGCTTGCTCAATAAAGTTTTCCAATACAAAAAGTAAATGCCATTTGGCCAAAGCTATAGGAATCACCCAGCTTTCTGCAAATTTATCTTAATATCTGTAAAGGCATCATTTAGATGAACAAGGACTATATCCCATTTCCAAAGAGGTTCAAAACATTAAAATAAGATTTTGAGGAAATTGGAAAAAAGTGTTTTCTTCTGCTCAGCTGAAAGAAAATAAATGACATAATGACATTTAAAGAAAAGTGAATGGACTTGGAACATATCATACTTAGCAAACTCACACAAGAACAAAGAGACAAACTGCATATTCTCCCTCATACATGTTTCTACCAAGGTTAAGCTTAAAGTCTAAACAAACCTGGCAGGTGAAATGAGAGACTATAAAAGGGGAGGGAAGGAATTGGGGTAGTATGGGAATGTGTGTGGGGGGGAGACTTTTAAAATAAGCTAAACCAATAATGAATTGATACCATAAAATGCTTCCTTGCATACACTAAACTCTCAAGGAAACTGTGGCATTGCCTGGTAAGAAGGGCCATGAATGAAATGGGAGGAAGTCTAACTCCAAGAAAAATTGCTCAGGCCTGCAACACCCTGTCCCAGTCATTAATTATTTCCCACACTGAGCTGTTAATCAAAAAGACACACAGGTCCCCCAAACAAGACAGCTTTTGTCAAAGCTCTTGAATACCCACCCCAGGCTAAAGGTAAGACTGTATTGCTGAAGAACCATAGAATGCCATCTTATAAAACCTAGGACCCTGCTAGATCCAGAATGGTAACCAGCTCCCAGATGGTAGCATGTGTAGCATTGAAAGGTGTTGCATGAGCTGCCAGGGGAAATTGGCCAATGATATTTGGAGAAAGCAGAGAATACTGATATGCAATATAGACTGATGTCATGAGAATGCTGAACACACTGCTCTATGGAAGAGACCAGCAAGTCAAGAAGTGCTCATCTGTGCAATAGTGGCACTAAATCTAGAAGGGTAATCAATGGCTTAACAATTGGCTTAGTGATCTGCTCAGTGGGAAGGAACCTTTAATTGGAATTGGTCCCAGGCAAAATCTAATGGGGATCAAGAACCCAGGAGACCAAGAACCAGAGAGCTACAGAGAGGCTACACCCATTAGAATCTTGCCAAATTTAAAATGTTTGTCTCATTTAACCTATACTGATCTCAGACTCAACAACAACACACAAAGGGAGGCGGACCCGGCTACCTCCTGTGCTATTCATAGCACCCTACCCCATGGACATTTCCAGTATGCCCACCGATGAGGGTCCTCAGTTGGATGGGGACAGAGAGGAGGGAAATGGGGATACCATCACCAAGATTTGCTCATACAATGTATCAAATCATTGACAATAAAGGTATTAATTTTTTTCTTTGTATAATTACTAGAACTTGGCCAGAATATTCTTTCTCAAAATGTAGATTTTTCCCCATTATAATGTAAGATCAATGAAACATGGTTTGAGAGTCATTTTTCATGTGTCTTTATAGATGACAGACACATACTTTCATTTCCATTGTCTTCAAAAGAGCTAGGTAGTTTTAGAAAGCATTACTTACTCTGTTATCTGACATTATTTCTATAGGTCTTTATTAAACTTTTATATACTATTTCTTAATGCTGCAGGGAACTTCCTTCCATCATTTGAACATATTCCTTTAAAACTTTTGAGCTAAATAGCTAGCTTCTAGGGAGTATTCCACAAAGAGAAGAGTCTTTAATCTTCTGAGAGGTTAGTGCTAAGAGCTGATAAAAGTGAATGTTTTGACTTGTTTGATATTTGGAAACACTGTTTCCACACATTCCCCATTACTATCTAGTAGACATGTCATTAATCCAATTTATATGCCTACTTCCTCACAACATATTTAGAAACTTTTCGGCACTTATTAGGTCACAAAACCAAAAGTCCAAAGTAGATGGGACATATTGTTCTCACCTTATAATCAGATAAATTAAGTCATAGAAAAGGAAGTGATTTTTATAACCTCATATCTTCAGGGGTTATTTCTACATTTTCAGAACAAGGAAATAAAACTATTAATAATGACTTCTAAATGCATTAAATGGAGAATATGTACCCTCTCATGTTGCTCTGAGCTCATTGTTTGAACTACAAGAATAGGAGGGAAAATAAACACAAGCAAAGAGACCTTGAGAGCCAAGGTTAACTTGGTCATTTCCTTGAAAATGTTTCACAACATGAACTCTAAACTCTATTTGAGAGAAGTATTAAGTTTCCTAACCTCTAAAAATCATTTACAATGTCAAAAATGTGATTTTGGTCTAAGAATTTCCCCAAAATAACATTTTTTGAGAGCTATTTTCAATACCTGGTCTAATAACAAATACAATGGAAACATAGTGTGTAATACATATTTACTTAGATCATTGCTACAAAATTTTCTGAAAATAATAATGGTATGTTACAATCCTAATTATAAAGTTAAAAAGAAAACATGAAAACATAGTGTATATAGATAAATATAATTTCTGTAACATTATCTGGTAATTTAACTCATTTGAATGTCCATATCCTGTGCTTTGCCTTGGGAATGAGGTAGTAACTCCAAAACCAATTATCCACTCACTCTATAGTAGCCAGATTTGGTCAGCCATAATGAATACTCCTTAACTTGAGGATTACTGTACATTGATATACAATTTCATAATTTTTAGGTATAATGTACTTCTGGGTAAAAGCTAATATATAAGAACACACATGTAACCACTTATATATGTTAATATATATCATAAGACAATTCATTTTAACATTGAAGGTCAGAATAATAGTTAATAAAATTTGGATGAAGATAGTGTGGCATTATGATCTTCTGAAGTGCAACAAGTTTTATATTTATAGTATCAAGTATTATATAAATATTTCTATTAGTAAAATTCATCATTTGGTATAGTCATTATATGTTACACATATATCTATATATAAAAGTTTTTAACCATCTGTGAGGCCATTGAGGAGTTAAGAACACAGATAAATGTGTAATGTTATTGAGAAATTATTGTTAGTAAGTTTTGATACTGTGATTAACACTACTAAAATATATCGTTTTTTACACATACAAATTGTACTATGTACAGGAAAATTCTAGGAATTATGGAATTGCTTCAAAATAATCATTAATGGAGTATAACAAGTAGATTTAGATAGAAGTTAAATGAAATGGACTACATGTCAGCAATTTACAAAGCAGAAAAGAGAATACCTAAAGTTGCATAATATCTAAATTTTCAATAATTTTGGTTAAGTTTGTCTTGTAAAATATTTATAGAATAATGGTAGAATGAACAGGAACTGAAATCAAATACAGAAATGCATGTGATTTAGTATTTACACATTATAATAGGGAAACAAGTTTGAAATAGCAGTAAAGGTGATGCATTTCAGGCAATGTTATTTATTAAACCACAATCAATCTCTCAAAGAGATATTTATTAAACAGATATTGATATAAAATCACCAAATATCTATAAGGGCAGAAATACTCATGAAAATATACCCACAGAATGGTCAAATGTTAGATCAAGAATTACTGATATTTACCCATTAATCTTACCAAAAATGTTAATTTTATTTAAAACTTGTAAAAAATCTTAATCTAAATGTATTTTTAGAGAAACATCTGGGTTATAGTAACTGAGACAGCTATAGATAAAACTGGATTATTGAATTTTCAAGAAGAATGTTTTAATCTTCAGTTTTTTTCTTTTTTCCCAAAACTTCCTTAGATGATAAGTTTTTTTCCAGAAGTCTACAAAGGTATGTCATCATCATCATCATCATCATCATCATCATCATCATCATCATCATATTTTAATGATTAATCTAATTACTAACAATATTTTCAGCATTTTTATTGTTCTCAGACACATCCATTTTTCTTTAAGTAAAAATATAAACTTAAGACAATAATAGATATCTGACAATTCAATTATTTTGCAAATCCTTTAATTGTATTACTTACAGAATAAATTATGTGGTCTTTGCTTTAACTTGGATTCAGAGTACAATGTCTATAATAGACTATGACAAAGCAAGGTTAATAAACTAATCAAACTGGTAGATGACTGTTCATGTTTTAGGATGAATTTTATAGGGATATTATAACAAGATGTCAAAGACTTCATGATTAAAGTACATATTATTTATTAATATCTAATCATATATCCTTATATACTTTACAAACATTAATTGATTATGTTGTAAAATTTGCAACAGTTTAATTGAAAATCAATTTCACCCATAAATTCAAAAATAGGTTCTTAATATTATTATAAAATAAATTCCCTGAAGCATAACCAATCACATGATTTTTATTAAATTTTGTGTTTCTATGTGTGATGATTGTACTTGTTATTCATATTTTTAGTAAATTACTTTATTAAAATGCTATAAAGTTTCCGTAATTATTAATTGAATCACATTTTTAACATAATATCCCAAAGCAGCTTGGTCTCTTTATTAGTATTATTATTTTAAATGGAATGCTTCAATGGCTTTTTGAAATACATGATAATTTGAAAATATTGTTCAATTTAATGCTAAAATTAGTGAGTGTATTTTGGAAAATAGCTCATATACATAACAGTTAAAAACAGCACCATACTTTCAGTAGCAAACAGACTCCATTTGTTTTCTTAATTACCTGTTATTCAGAATTCTAATTTTCATTTGTAAATAATATCTATATGTCTTGTTTCATGTACCTACATTTAATGCAAAGTCACACAGGTATGCATTATGTAAAGGGATTATTGACTCTATGGAGTTTAATATTATCTCAATGCTTGTCATATAAAATATTTAGATTATGAAGAATTACCTTTTGTCCTGATTTATATAGAATCAGATAAAGTTTTCAAAAAGCAAATTTTCCTTTTTATAATTTTGGATAAGTTATTCCAGAGAGAAGAAATTATTTAAAACAACAATTCAATGGAAAAATGAGAAATTTGGAAGGCAGAGTTTTGACCTTGAAATAGAGCAGAAACAAATTGGAAGGTGGCATGGTGTAGTCCAAATTAAGTTGATAAATGAAGTCTTTGGAAAAGAGCAAAGGAACTGATGCCTTGAGATATAGCCACAACAATTTGACATAGAATGCCATATTTCTAAAATGACATCATATTTGACATAAGTCTCCTATATGTTATATAATGAAAATATCAAAATATTGCTTGGCTAACATTAAGATTAAAAATAGTAAATAAACTTACAGCTAAATGGTTTCTACTGCATGTATATAACATCATAAAAATAGCTGTAAATATCTTAGAAATCACAAATTTATGTTTTTTGATGTTGAAAAAATTAAAAATTGCAGATATAAATTTTTACGTTGACTTGAGTATGTATAAGTTACACTGTATTAGTTATGAATCCAAATTAAATCCCGGAGGCTACTCAGCAAAGTCAAGGGAAAACTATTCAAGTTGATTACATTGATATTCAGAATCTCTAAAGCCTATCAAATTTTTAGTTCTTTTAATTTCTGGTTCCCCTGTTAAAATTTGGAGATTCTGTTTTTGTTTTTCAGAAGGCAGTGAGAGCCATGGAGAACCATATTCTACTAACAAGCCATGGGATGATGGCTGACATCCAGGCAGGAAATGAACCACTCCTGGACTATCTTGTAGCCCAATTAAAACCTATGTGAAAGTGACAAGACAAACTGGAGACCAATTACCACAGCAAGTCAGATAACCCAGGAAAGATCAATGGAGACACACCAATGATACCTAACACAACCCAAGGCAAAGGTCCAGAGATACTTAAGATCTCAGCAGCAAACGGTCTTTAAACTCATCCACCATGACTCAGGGAACTGTGTGGAAGACAGGGCTAAAATATATGAGCCATGGTTGAGGAGACTATCCAGAGACTTTGCCCCCCTCAGCAACAACATGCAAGGGGGGTGGATCTGGCTACCTCTAGAGCAATTCATAACCCCCTTACCCATGGACTGATCCAGTAGGCCTACCGAGGAAGATCCCCAGTTTATTGGGTAAAGGGAGGAGAGAAATGCTAGTACCATCATAAGATTTTCTCATACAGTGTATCTAATTATGGATAATAAAGATATATTTTTTAAAAAATGGAAATTCCACCGTTCCTATTTCCCTACAAGTCAACTTTTCTGCATTTCAGAGAAGTAAAATCTATTTCCATACAACTGTATGTCTGCTGTTAACTTATACTTTCTGGGGCTAAATCATCTTGTGATAACTGTCTTTTTTATTTCCAATATACTTAGGTAATTGTAAATGAGAAGAATTTTCATTTATTTCTGTCCCAATGGTAAAAATATGGAAGCTAAAAAAGGAAACTCTGTAATTAAATAAAAATGTTCATTATCCCTTCTTTATAGTTGTTCACACGTTTACTTCAATGCTAGAAAAGTTTATTCAAAATGATTTCAGATAGTATGTGTTTTATAGAAGTAGACAAAGGAAATCAAAAACTGTTGGTAGGAAGTAAATTAGTATAGACATTCTGGAAGTCATGTTGCATATTTTTCCAAACAAAATTATCAATAGAACATTTATATGATGCAACACTTCTTCTGGACAGATATCCAAAGAGAACAGTATCAGTATGTCATAGACAGCTGCACTCTCTCCTCTAGTGCAGTTGCATTGTCAATGTGAAAGGTAAGTAATTTAAGTAGCCAGTCTGCTGATAAATGGGGACCACAGATGAGATATATACACAATGAAATACTCTTTCACCACAAAAGTTGAAATTCTGCGATTACAACAGCATGGATAGTGGATCAAATTGAAAATCATTGTGTTAAATTATAAAGGCCAGGCTTGGAGGAACAATGCCACATAATTTTGTTCACATGTGGAATCCAAAACTGTGTTTTCATAGAAGATGAGATTACATTGGTAGACTGTGTAAATTAGCTGAGTAGGGGGAGAAAGAAGAACTGGACAAGATTGTGAAATTAGTCCTAAATTAGGGAGAGGTCTCTTCATACATAGGTACCAAGGAAATGTTGCATGAAGATGCCATGAGAAGGCAGCTGTTAATAAAAAGAATAAGAATTTTTAATAAAAGTAAACCAGCCAGGTCTTTTTGATTTTTGATTTCTACAATGCAGAACTCTTCTAATATTAATTTGTGTTGGTTAAATCACATAGTCTATGTAATTTTGTATGCCAAACCAAGCTAAATAAAACTAAGATAAATGTAACATTTGACCCTTTCTATGTACATTCTGGAGTTTTAATTTTATAAAAATACAAAAAGCCTATAGCTATAATTCTCTTAAATTTGTGCATGAGGAATTTCCTATATGAAATGAAAGAACATTCTAATTTAAGTTTCCTAAATATTTTATATCATGAAAGATTATTGTACTATGCTATTCCCAGCACTCACAACACATAAATATTTTTGCTATATAATTCATCTCTAAAACATAATAGTTAATGATTATGTGTTGCCCTTCTGATGAGTAGAGAATATCTACTGATATTTTAATATACTTTATGTTTTTGAACACAGCTGCTGTTCATTCATATGGGTATTACTCATGATGATATTTTCTCCATATCTTTTATATCCTCATTTTTAACTCAGTACGAAGACACTCCTATAATGGCTGTTATATATTTCCCGCTTCCTTTATATTTCTGGATGACTTAAGAATAGAGTCAATGGCTCACTCTATTCCATGTTTCTTAAGGATTTCCGAACAACCACAGCCTCAAAAGATGAGCATGGTATCCTATTTCACAATGATAACAGAAGTTTGTTCAGTATGCAAGATAACAAAGATAATGTCTACATTGGAGGAAACTTTTGATAGGTTTGCTGTTAGTCACAAATAAACCGAGTTTCCTAATTTCACTGTGGTGTGTTATAAGGCCATTGATCTTGCCCTTATTTATTCTTCACTATTTTTTTATAACATATTTGAAAAACAGAGGAACATACACCCAAGAAAGACATTAACAGCAGAAGAAACATTTGGCACAAGAAAAAAAAACTGGTCTAATATAAATGCTTATATAGTGAGCCATGAATAGTTTATTTAAAACATACAAAGCACATTACCAGCACTAGAATATATTGATCAAGGTATATAGATGCACACCTGTTATATTGAACAACAAGGTTTAGTGAAGTTTCTCCATTCCTTAATGATTGTTTCATTTCTTGCTTCTTTTATGAGAAGAGCCCAGAACAAAAATGGGTGCACTGGCCAACACAATGATTGAAGTCAAAGAAGACAGTTCAGGCAGAACCAGGTAATAGTATTTACAGGACACCAATCTAGGTGGAATATTGTGTTAGCTTGGACAGGTAGTCATGAAGATCAAGAAAAAACAATGTATTTTATCTCCTTTGCAGTCACAGTAAACCAGGTTCCCCGTTGGATTGAATGGAAATATAATGAAAGAAAGCAAAGCCAAAGATGATTTAAAAACATTTTACAAGGATTTGGTAGAGAAAATGATAGTGTTTATATATCTGTGATGAGAAATCTCTGGTTTTGAGAGAATATATTTGCTGAAAAGGTAGGATATAGATAAATAGATAGAGGATAGGTAGATAGATAGATAGATAGATAGATAGATAGATAGATAGATGATAGATAGGTCACAAATTATAAAATGACAATTGAAAAAGTATAAAGAGTCTAAGTGATGTTTAAGAGAATGTGAAATGGACTAATATACAATGAATTGCAATCACAATAGTAGTATTTCACAACAAACCATATTTGAAAATAACAAAGTCTAGACAGGCAAGGTGATACACACAAAATCCCAGGGATTTCATGTGGAGGCGGTAGTTCAAAACTCTGAGATGCATCTTTACCAAATTTCTCTATGCTAGCGTTAAAAATAAAGTCTGATAACCAGAAAACTCAGAAGACATGCTTTGGAAATAGGAAAAAATAAGGATAAGCCTAGTCTTTTATATTGTTCCTCAATCTAATCAAATTGACAGCCAAATGTGAAGATAATGCCTACATATTTTCAAGAAGAAATATAGGGATGATATACTTTGCAATGGTATGAAAAGATACAGGACAGAAAATCCAGAAACAGACTTAACTGCAATTATGCTTTCCTGCCAAGTGTTCCAGAAAAAGAGAGAGAAAAGGTTAGGGGGTTCAGATGAAGAAATAATGGCCAAAACCTTCCCATAATGGAAAAAAATATTTAAAAATTTACCAATCTAAATAAACTCTCCCCTAGGAAACTCCAAATAACTACAACATATCACATTAGAATGAAACTATCAGAAGTCAAAGACGGCATTCTGAAAGTATGAAAAGAAAAGTGAGTTTTCTGGTGAACAGGTGGTGATCACCACTTACCTCCAGCAGCTGGAGGGCCAAGAGTGTGATGGAGTTAGACAGGTCAACTTCTCTGCCTACAGCAGCAGTTGAAGCTTTGAAGGCTATCATAGTGGAGGCTTTGACAGTGGTCTGAGTAAGGAGGTGGCAGGAGCTGAGCTACTACCTCAGTTTTCTCTCTTTTCCTGTGTGTTTTTAAAAAATATTTATACTATGTGCATTCCAGTATTCATTCAATTATTTAAGTGAGTGTGATTGTTTTCTGTAGGAAATCTTACTGCAAACTTGCTTACTTCCCTGTACCCTATAAGAATCTATTTCTTCCTTGGGAATATATAGGAAGACCTTAAATACCTGTTTGAAGTTAGCTTGTCAAAATTTCTGTGAAAGGAATACTGACAGCATACCAATGATCTTTCTTTTGACACACCTATGCATGCCTCATTGTGATTTTGATTATGATGAATGAAGCAACTGTGTTATGAGGGTGGCACCTTGTCATGCGAGAAAAGAATTAAGCAGACTGATTTCCTTTCTTAGGCATGGTGTGAATGATTCATTAAAAAGAATCAAAAGTGAAAAGAGTGTCTTCCATCCCATTGCTTGTTGATTTTGAGGGAAGGTAAGCAAATGCCTTTCATTATTTGAAACAGTTGGTAAACTCCAGAAGTTTAAAAATAGGGATTCAATAAATAATGTTTTTTTTCCTATAAAAACGCCAAATTGCATTTTTATCATAAGAAAGCTTGGATATTTCTTCTAGGTAATATGATCTGAATAGCCATTTGGACATAGCTGGATAAATCATTGACTTGTATTTTCATATGGTAATCTCCATTTTCATATTGATTAGCCTGCTTTTTTTGTCTTTTATAAGGACTAATATTCCATATTTGCAATTTTCACTTTTGTTCTAACTTATCTTACTGTACAGTAACTTATCCATCTACATTTCCCCTCGGTTTCCTCCCTCAATTCTCTGAACCAAATCTATCTTCATTCAAGATTTGAATGCCTAAAATATAGTTATTATTGTGAAATATACAACTTTATCAGAATGCATTTTAGAATGAAAGTAACTTTTCCACTTTGTATGAAAATGTCATCTTAAATTCAGAGGCTTCTATTTAAACTTCAAGATATGTTATCTTTTTTAAATGCTTTTTTATGAAGAAATTATGGTCTTGTCTAATAGGAATTTTAAAATTGTTCAATATGTACTTCACTGGTCATTCTTTATACAGGAAAAAAATCACTACACAATTGGAAAGTTATAAAAGATTCAAATGAGTGAAGATTTTTCAGACGCCTTTTCTGGAGAAACTCCACTATTCTCTCACATTTATCCTATTTCTGAATTATAATCATATAATTTCTGCTTACTGGTAGGAAGTAGCTTATCATGATGCCTCATGTACTGATCTATTATTAGTCATTTCTTCATAAGTCAAATGCATCCTGGTTAAAATAGAGACTTGTTCCTTTTCCATGTTGCTTAAAGTTACATGGATTATGTAATACATTGTTTCAAGGAGGTCAAAGAAATTAATTAGTGTCCATGAAATTAAAATCTATTATGAGATATCTTTTTAAAAATATTTTATTTATTCATTTTCTTTTTTATTGTCCATAATGAGTTACATTGTTGAGTGGGCAAACAATGAGTTGTTATCCCCAATTCCTCATTAACCCCCCCTCCCCATCCCCAGTCAGCTGGATATCCTCCTCTGTGGGCCATCTGGATCAGTCTTTGTGGTAGGGGACCATAGATAGCCTAGTATTCAGCCCGGTTCTTCTGACCCAAGTGTGTTGTTACTGAGGGGTGCCATGCCTCTGATAATCTCCCTCACCATGGCTCTCACAATCTTTCCGCCCCCTCTTCTGTTCGATGAATTGGACCAGAAGAAGAAGCTAGAAACTGTCACAAATATACTCTGTACCATGTTAAAGAACATACAATATGTTAAGTCTCTGTTCTTTAGAAATTCTATAGAATTTAAATTATACTGTTAGACACTTGCAGCTGATAGAGTTCATTAATTTAAGTAGTAAGATATTCACATTAAACATTCTGAATTATTTAAAATATGTTTCTCAGGTTAAAGAAAATGCTAGCTAATGGAAATAAAATAGCATTTATACCAGACTTTTCTTCTTTACAGAAATCCAACAGTATTAGAAGGTACTTAACCTCTGCATGTGACTGGCACAGTAGCCTCATGCTTATTCTAGTGAACTGGTTGTCTATTAAGTGCAACACCCTCCACCAGAATCCATGGGGAATTCATGTTAGCAGTCACAGTTTTCTCTTTTCCACAGCACAGCCGTCAGAAGCAGAATCTCTGCAGTGAACATTACAATCAGCTTCATGGATGACACTGTGCATACAAAGGCTAAACATCACTGCACCTCACCTTGTTTCTGCAATATGACCAGAATTTTTGCCCATTAAGAGTTCCCAACCCTTGATTGGTTGCAAACATCTTTCAAAATCATACTCGATAAGCATGTTCTATTTTTAGGATGAATATTTTGGTCCTGCCAGAATCAATGGAAGAATTGGAAAACCGAGCAGAGAAATACAGACTCTCCCTAGAGAAGCCTAGAGAGTGCAACATAAATAAAATATCAGCCTGTTCAAGGTGGATTGTTCTGCCTTACTGGCACGAAAGACTCATGTCAGGCACTCACTGAGTGACTACAGTAGTGGCAATGGAATCATCCATGAGTCTATGGTGGCATCTAATAGAAAAAATGTAAAATAGGCCAGTGTCCCTAGTCCACCTGGTCACTGTGGAGGACAATAAAGTCTCTTCATAAGCTTGCTTTAGCGACATAGACATAATCATAATAATGAAAGCTTTGTTTTGGGCAACAAAGTGAAACAGAACATGAAAAAAAATTGTTTCCAGATGCTAAAATTCTGCACAAAATCCAAGACATGAGTGACATGTAAATTATAATCTTTTTTAGCTTTATTTAAATACAGAGACACTGGGAACATATTTTTAAATGAAGCATAAAACAAAAAAGAAGGTTTATTCTTTCTTTTATATTCAACTTCATTTATTTAGAGGTCTGCAATTATTTCCATTTTGTTTTAAAACTTTTGGGTAACATACAAACATTTTGTATCATTATGACATTCTTACACATACGGCTTATTATATTTCGCTTGTACCTCGCACCAATGTGGCCCTCCCCGTCACTGTTCCTGTTCTTCCTAATCCCCTCCCTTCTCCCTGAAAAGCCCTTCTTCATTCATGATACCCGTTACTCATCCTGTTACTTCCTCCTGCTTTCCTCTCTTCCTCCCAGAGTCCCATTTCTACATTCATGTCACACACATGCAACACCCAAATATACATACACATACACATGTGTGTATACATACATATATATGTATCCAGATTATGCATAGGAGAGGGGAAGTTATTTTTCTTTCAGTTTGTTTTTTTTACTTATTTTTACTTAACATAATTTGCTTAACAATTAAAATTAAAAAATATATTGATTATAAATTTTTAATTATTTCTAAAACAATTAATGTATTTTTGAAAGTGCAAGTTTGGGAAAGGGACTATCATTTACATCTGTATTTCTCTGGTATATCTGGAAAGAGCTTCTTACATTTTAATTGAAAAATTGGGGAAAAAAGAAATATGCTTTACATAGACAATGCAAAATTAAAAAAAAAGGATATCTGTATGTGCTTATGTCTTTGTATACTGTGCTATATTGTAATGACACATGATGGACAGATTATTTTCCATTATTTTTTCAAGGCTTAACATTGCCATTTTCAGTATACTTTGTCAATGTTACATAAATTGTCAGAAATAAACAATTTAACCTCAGAATAAATGACATACATTGGCTAGTAGTGTTTGTATAGGCATCATCGAGTTAAAAATCAAATACTACCAGTATGATCACATGTTTTTAATCTAGCTTTAAAACCAACAAGCATCACTAAAGAAACATTGAGTTTGGAAATGAACTGTACTTCTTTGCATATGGCCTTTATGCAGTGTGAGTCATATGTGTATGGGGGGGTGAATGCTTATTTGTGTGCAGATGTGCATGCTCCATGCATGTACATATGGAGGTCAGAATAGAACTCTGAGCTGACAATTTTGGCCACATTGGCTGAACAGTGAGCCCAGTGATTGATTCTCCCAACTCTACTTCCACAGGACTAGTGTTACAGTTGAGTTTGGCCATTCCCCAGATTTTCAGTGGCTGCTAGGATTAAACTCAGCCCATTGGGGAACTCTAAAACCCTAATGCTTGAGAAGGGAGCGTTCTTATGTACTGACTCATTTCTATAGCCTAGAAGTGCACAATTAGATACCATTATGCATGTGTAATATGTGCCATAAACCCAAGAAGGAGACCTGGGCTTTATCTCAATATGTATCACATAGATACATGGTCTTTTGGAGAAGAATTCATGAAGTGTTAAGAGGTAAAACATGATCAGAACCAGGAATGATAGGAGAAATGACTCTTTGACTAATAATATTTCATAATCCAAAAGAAGCAAGATTTTTCATTGGGAAATGGAGTGATTTCACAGAGTGAAAAATAAACAATCCAGGATCATTACTTTCTTCTGTTTTCTTCTGGTGGCCAGAAGATGCAGAAAATGAACAAAGATGGACAAAATGGAAATAAGCTGGAAAATGGCTACTACCATTAAGGTTGAGCTTATAAACATTTTTTTTCTGCCTCCACCCCTTTGTACAAAAGAAAACACAGAAAAGACCAGTATCTTCATTAAGCCTTTGGATCTCACAAAGGACATACAGGTAGTCTCTAAGTGTTTGCCTTTAGTCACTGAGTTTAGACTATAACACTTAAAGAGTAATAGGTTAAAGTGGTCATTATGACCAATAAATAGGTTTGGGAATAGTTTATTCTATGTGTAGCCTTAGTACAGTTTTAACTGTAAAGTCACACCCCAAGCCCCAAATCTAATAGCAACATCACTGGGATAGATTTCACACTTCCTGGGCTGCTGCTGCCTTTCCAATTTTAACTATATTTCTCATTCTCATTCTCTCTCTCTCTCTCTCTCTCTCTCTCTCTCTCTCTCTCTCTCTCTCATAACTCCCTTTCTTTCTCCAGGGTCACATGCAGCCTAGGCTGACCTCAAACTCTCTATGTAGCCAAGGAGGATGGTAAACATCTGATTCCCTTGCCATCAGGAATTTTGTGTGGAAATTTCAGATGTGCATCACCAGGTTTTGAGTCCATGGCTTACAAGAATGCAAGCCATATACTAGCTAAGCTTCTTCCTCATTTCCCCCTCCATCTCTGATATAATGAGTGAACCAATACTCTGAGCAGTAGAATACAACTTACTGGGGATTTATTTTTTGGATACTTACTGTTCATGGGCCTGAATCTTCTCCTCTTCCCTCTCACTGTGACATTTCCTAATAGACTGTCTGCTTCAAGGAACTATCATGCACTCAGATTGCATTCATCCATGGCTTTCATAGGCTCCTCTTTGAAGTATGTTTTGAATTTTAACATACTATTTGCTTAATATCCTTGATAGGAAAGCCCTGTGTTATTAATAGACTGCATCTCATACTGATCTCTGCTATTATAAGCCGCAGCTCGTGGTGGCAAATATTGATTCCCACTTTGTACCAGCAGAGTGTTTCCAGAAGTGCAATTATTCTGAGATAGAAAAAGATTTAGGTGAACTTGTTGACTCTGAGTTAAGTGGGGAAACTATAAAATTTAAACCAATATAGAAAGCCAAAAATTGATTCTTGAAATCATTAACCAAGTTATGTGGTAACATCTCTCTGTCTAAGAGCAATCCTTTTGTGGTGGGGCATTCCCTTGCATTACAGAACACTAGCTTTTTTTTTTCTTTTTCATTTTTATTCACTTTTTCTTAAATTCAGTGATAACTGGTGAATTTTAATGTTCTAGAGACAGCAAACATAAAGGGAAACACACCATTGCTAGGAATTCCCATGAGCTATATTTGTAGACAATGAAAACTAGTGATCAACTTCTTAAAATGTGTCCCTCATACAGTAGAATTAAGAATAGGGAACAACTCTTGGAAAAAGGAGCAAAAACCATGAAACTATTATGAAAGCTGTATTCAAAATAAAATAAATATAGTTATAGATTACCAATAGAATAATATTTAGAAGTAATTCAAATGCTTGAAAAATAATTTTAAAAATGTTATTTATTTATGAATTTATTTGTCAGAAGGGAGAGTGAGAGAGAGAGAATGAGCATGCCTCCTGATGGTATAAATAAAATCAAGATACATGTGCCAATTTGTACATCTGGCTTTACCTAGGTTCTTGAGATTTGAACTTGGGCCATCAGGATTTGCACTGAGTCATCTCTCCAGCCTAAAATAGTTTTTTTTAAAAAATATGTGAGTCAAAATATAAACTTTGAGGGAAATTACTATATAGAACAGCATGGAAATTAAAATCCATACATTTACTTTTGTGGGATGAGTGTGTCTAAAAAATAGTCATCAGAGGGAAATGCATAGCTAAAAATCACAACTAGAGTCAAGCTGATATATTGGTTTCTCACAGCAATAGTATTATAAAATTGCATTATGGTCATGGGAGGAATGGCTCCTCAGTTCAATGTGCTTCCTGTGCAAGTATGAGAGCCTGTGGAGTCTTGAGATTAGCTGAACTCAAATCTCCAGAACATATCTTTACAGTTGTATATGTATCATCATGTGTGTCTGTATTCCCAGCTTTGCAGGTGAGAGGAGACACCCAAAAGGCATGCACAAAGCTCAAAGGAAAAATGGAAAGGTATTTTATAAGCAAGAGACTGGCTCAAGGAAGAATGAGAGCAAGATTAATTGACAAGGACACCAGATGATCCACTCTCATTACAAGTGCTTATAGGGCATAGCAGCATCCCAGCCTGTGCATAGAGTTCACTTCCATCACATATGTGAACACACATACACACACTAAGTAAACTATATTACTTGTATAGTAAGTAAATATGAGTAGCAAGAGCAGACGTCTTGATCTCAGAAAAAGAAGATGAAAATAAGCAAATGAAGACTGCCAGAAAACCCCTTTACTCATAAATTAGAGACAGAAGTAATAGATGGTACTGGGTTTCTTTGTACACATATGTAATAAGAGTAAGCACTATTTCTGTGTATGCATAAACATATATATGCTCATGTCATTGTTTTATATATATATATATATATATAATATGTATTTAAAATATTTTTCAGAGCTTTCTGATTTGAGAGAACCTGGGATTTTCCCTCCAGGAGAAATTTGTGTATTTACTGTACAAAACTAGAAGTATAAATACCATTATTCATTAAATAATTGAAGGATATTTTACAGAACTTGTTGGTTCAAAGTTTCATAAAAATTCCTGATGAGCTCGAAGCATCATGTCTAGTCATAGAGGAACCACTTAATGAAAACCGAGAAGGGATTCTGCATGAATGCAGGGGTCAATGGAAATGTTTGCCTATTCCCCAAACTGTGTAAAATATGATGAATGATAACATTATTATATAATGCATAAAGTAGTGGCATAAGGTGATTTCTATATTAGTATGAACAAATAACTACATATGCAAATAAGAGTGATCATCTCTGAAGAAATCAGTATTATTAAAAAAGTTAATTAAAGGAAAACAGGATTAGAAAACTGTAATAATAATGGTTGCAGGTGAGAAGCTAGGCTTTTTCAGAGTAAAAGTATAAACCCATAAACGTGTACATATATATACATATATACATATATATACGTATATATATACATATATATATATATATAATGTCCCATAGGTTAGGTTTGTCTGATATTTCTAATGAGTATGAGGTGATTGGGTCTTCAATTCTGTTCCATTGGTCTGCTTATCTGTTTTTATGCCAATACCATGCTGTTTTTGTGACTAGGGCTATGAAGTATATGTTACATGGCTCATTTTATATATATATATATATATATATATATATATATATATATATATATATATATATATATATATATATATATATACATATATACATGGAATATACATATGGGACTTTGAATAAATCCAGCAGATACCATCAGTTTTTGTTTGAATGTAACATGCTCCCCATATCCTCATGTAAATGCATCTTAAACAAAGTGACACTGTTTGAAGAAAAACTCAATCTCCTCAATCTACTCATGAGAAAGTATCAGACAAACCTAACCTGTGGGACATTCTTCAAAATCTATTCCAAATACTTAGCACACTGTTAAGGTCAGGGAACTACAGGAAAGAAAGATGAATTGCCACATTTACAAAGAAAAAGCAGTTTAAATTCACAAGTAAATGCAATATGGGATTCTAGCTGTCTAACAGCATTGCTTATCATACTCACCTAAAACAAATTTGGCTTAGCACTTTGTTCTTCCATCAGTAGTCTGTTCATTCTTACTGTGGATACTGGTCTTTGGGTGGTTCATCCAATTCACAAGTTTATACTATGATCACAGAGTGATTTTCTTTGTCATTTAAAAAAATACTTATTTGTTGTAATAATTAGATGCCTTATATGAGCAAGTGTTGTGATGGTACCCCCATATCCCTGTCCCCAACACTCTGGAGGCCCTCCTCTTTGGATTTTAATATTATCCATAGGATAGGGGTAATAAATTGTATAAGAAGTAGACAGTTTTTTCTTTTCTTTTATTTTTTCATAGTGTGTATGTTTTGTTCTTGAGGGGGGCAATGTCTGGATATTCTCCCCACCAAGGCTTTTACAGACTTTCTGCTCCCTCTTTCAAAAAGTACCATGAGTCATGGTGGGTGAGTTTTAAGACTGCTTTACTGTTAAGGTCTTAAGAGTCTCTAGATTTTTGCTTTGGACTATGTTGGGTATCCTTAGTGTCTGTCTCCATTACCATTTCAAAAATTATCTGACTTGCTGTGGAGGTGGTATTTTGCTCATCTCACCATTCATCAAAGGTTTCATCAAAGGTTTGTTCGAGCCCTATATGATAATTATGGTTGGTTCATCTCCTAACTGGGCGTCAGCCATCATCCCATATCCTGTTGGTAGAATAGGGTTGTCCATGGTTTGCACTGCCTTCTGCAAAATACAAACAGAATCTCCAATGGAGAGTGAGGTCAGTATAGGCTAAATGAGACAAACATATTTGATTTAGCAAGATTCTAATGAGTGCAGCCTCACAGTAGCCTCTCTGTAGATCTCTGGTTAGTAGGAGTTTCCTTTGGAGTTCAGGTTCAAGGTCTCCATAAGAGTTTGCCATGGATCCCAGTTCAAGTTATGGTTCCTTGCAACTGAGCAGATCTTAGACAATCATCAACGCATTGTTTACCCACCTAAGTTTAGTGCCAATTTACTGCACAGATGAGCACTTCTTGGCATGCTGGTCTTTGCCTTAAAGCAATTTCGTCAGCATTCTCATAGTAGTGGTCAGTGTTGCATATCAATGACCTCTGATTTCTCTATTACTGGCCAATTTCCCCTGGCATCTCATGTAATGCCTTCCAGCAGTACACAAGTTACCATCTGGGAACTGGTTACTTTTCTGAAAGCTGCAAGGTCTCTTAGTGTTGTGTGATGACAGTTGGTGGTATCTTATGCAATAGGTTCTGGTCTTTTCCCTGGGATGGGTAGTCAAGAATTGTGACATAAGCCTGTCTTGTTTTGGGTACATCATGTGTCAGGAAGTTTGGGGACAGAGCAACTTGATCTTAATTATTTCTTTTTGTCATTAGTTCTTAGGGTTGGATTGTTCTAGTTTTTCTAACACCTTTAGGTTGGTGGTTAGGTTCTTGATTTGAAATCTGTCTGTTTTTGTTATAAAGGCATTCAGTGCTCTGAATTTTCCCTATGGGCTGTGTTCATTGTGTCCCATGAATTTTGGTATCTTGTATTTTCATTATCATTTACTTCAAGAGATTTTTCAATTTCCTTTTTAATTTGTTGAATGGCCCACTTGTCACTAATAGCATATTATTATGTCATCAACAATTGATGTATTTTCTGCTCTTTCTCCATTTGTTATTTTCCAGGTTTAATGTGTTATACGCTGATATTATTCAGGGGCTATATCCATCTTCTTGAATTTAAAGAGGTGTGTTTTATGTTCTAATATGTGATCTGTTTTGGTGAAGATTCCATGAGCTGCTGAGGAAAAAATGTATATTCTCTAGTCTTAGAATGGAATGTTCCTTAGATATCTATTAGGTCTAGTTAATCTATGGTGTTGTTAAGATCTATTATTTCCCTGCTCAGTTTCTGTTTGGATGATCTAAAGATGATAGTAGTGTAGTAAAGACTCCTACTATGATGGAGTTGGAGTTAATTTCTGTTTTGTTTTTGAGTAAGTTTTGCTTTATGAAATGCAGTGCACCTGTATTTGGTGCATGCATCTTTCTGTTTATGATGTCCTCTTGTTGAATCATTACCTTGATGAGTAAGAAGTGACCTCCATTGTCCTTTTTAATTAATTTTGGCTAAACGTCTATTTTGTCACAGGCTTATTTTTTTATTTATATTTGCTTGAAAGATCATTTTCCATCCCTTTATTGTGAGGAGATTTCTGTCTCTTAGACGTGAGGTGCCTTTCTTGAAGGCAGCAGATGGTAGGGGCTATTTTTCTGATCCACCCTGTTAGCCTGTGTCCTCCATGTGAGTTAAATCCTTAAATATTCAAAGATATAATTGGGAGGTTTGCTTCAAGCACTGCCATATTGGAGGGTTTATGGGATTGGTGCCTCATATGTTATTAGCACAATAATTTTGGCTATTGTGCTTGTCCTTTTTTGGGCTCTTGAGGTTGGTTTTTCATCTCTGTGTGGAATACTTCCTGTAGTATCATATGTAATTTTGGCTTAGTATTCATATCATCATAGAGCTGGCTTTTATCAAGGAATATTTTCATGTTTCCACATAATATGACAGTTTATACAGTACAGTAGTCTGGGTTGCAAGTCATAATTTTTCTAGGCCTTATACAGGATGGTGCCAGGTTCTTTGGGCCTTCATGGTTTCCAACGAAAAGTCTGAGGTTAACTCTGATGGGTTTGCTTTATATGTGATGCACTGTTTTAGTTGCTATTAGCACTCTCTCTTTGCTTTCTATATTTAGTAACTTCACTAAGAGATGTCTTGAGGAGTTCCTTTTTTGCTCCTGCATATTTAGGGTTCTGTGGTCATCTTTTATCCATACCTGCCTTTCTCTTGTAAAAATGGGAAAATTTTCTTCAAAAATTTGTTAAATATTTTCTGTGACTTTGGTCTGGGTTTGTCTCCCTGTGGTATCCACATGATCCTGATATTTGGTCTGTTTAGGGTATCCAACATTTCCCTCATATTTTGATCAAATGATTTTTAAAATTTATTCAAGTTTTAAATTCTCTATTAATTTCTTCTCTTTTTTCTTCCATGTCTGAGATTCTGTCCTCTAGGTTATTAACTCTGGGACTGAGGAATTCCAAACAGGTTTTAATAGCTTGTTACATTTTTCTTTTCTGTTATATGCTTGTTCATAAGCTCTCTCTTTTGAGTTCCAGTTTCAAGTCTAATTTTTTTGTTAAACTTAATTATTTTAAATGCTATTTAGATACATTATATGAGCATGTCTTGTGGTGGTACCCCCATTTCTCTCCTTCCTGTCCCTAACCCTCTGGGGACCTTCCTCTGTGAGATTGTTAGACCAGTTCTTAGTATATAGGTTTATGACTTATACATGAAGCAACCAGTTTTTTTCTTTGTATGTTGATGTTGAGGGGGGCATTGTTTCTGTATATTCTCCCCCACCATGGCTCTTATAATCTGTCAAACTCATCTTCCCCAAAGTTCCATGAGTCACGTTGGGTGAGTTTTAGATTGATATCAAAAAAGGCTCTTGATGTCTGCTTTAGACTGTGTTGGGTATTCTCAGTGTCTGTCTCCAGTACCCTTTCATACGTTATCTGACTTGTTGAGGAGGTAGTTCTCTTGCTCATCTCACCACTTCCTTAAAGGTTTGATTTGGGCCCTATGTGATGAGTTAGGGGTAGTTTATCTCCTGCCTGAATACGCAGGCCCCAAACTTGCTGGTTTCCTCCCCAGACTGGGGTGTAGAAGCACCACTCATGCTGGCACACATAGACCTTGGATCTCAAACGCTCCATGCTTCTGGCTAGCCTGGTTCACACTAACTCTAAATCCACCTTTCCCCTCACAATCTTGGGTGGTCCACAGGTCCCAAACACACTGTTAGCTGTAGGCTCCAACTCAGCAGTCCCTTGCTCTACTGAAGCATCCTTATCCCTAAGAAGCTCCACTTTTCCCTGGTCTGGGGCACAGAGTTTCAAGTACACTGGTGCCCCTAGTGTTTAAACCACAAACACACTACACAGGTCCCTTCAGACTGGAGTTGACAGATGTCACTCAGGCTGGTAGCCCTAGAGCTCTAAGCCCAAGTACACCAGGTTTTTCAACAGCCTGGAGCAAGCAGGCACCAAACCCAACTTGCCACATATTCACTGACAGCACTAGGTCCTTACTTACCATGTACCTCCCTTATCTGGAGTGCCCCATCCCCAAACACACTTGTGCGCCAATGCCCCAGGCCCCCAACATGCCGCACCCCTCACCAGCCATTCTTATAGGTCTGTTGTCTTTGTTGAGCCAGTATGAGTGGTGTCTCCCTTCTATGTTGTTTGGTGTCCTGGATTAGGTGGCTGGTGTGGAGCTGAGTCTGGCTTTTTCCCTTCCAAAGCCCTGGATTTCTTCCTGGTAGTACTGGCGTGGCTGTATGTCTGCCTTCTTCTCTTCTATGATTTTCCCAACTCTGCCATCATAAGGTTGCTCTAGACAATGCTGTACAGGAGTGTACAAGCTGTAGCAGCTAATGGGAAACCTGAGGAGAAAGTGGTGTGGCTGAAGAGAGAGTAGCTACAAACCTGGAGGTGCTGGGAGAAAAGGGAGCTGCAAGCCTGGAGGCAGAGGAAAGAGGGGAATTGTAGGCCCAGAAAATGAGGAGAGAACTAGTTTTATTTTTCTAAATGTTTCCTGAAATTCATTCTTGAGCTCCTCAATTGTTAGTTTACCCTCAATGTCCTTACTGCTCTTTTGAAGTGACTTTAATTTTCCTCAATTCAGTTAAATATGACAGTGAAGTTTGTATTGTTGAGTTCTATTTCATTTGTATGTTTTTTAACTGTTTCTAGTTCGACCAATATCTTGGTCAGGGTCTGATTGCAGTTGTGATGTCTCTTACTTTAGGATTGTAATTCTGTTGTTTTCCCTACATTTTCAGTGGCAACTTCTATTGTGGGACTAGGGGGCCTTGGTTGGTGACTCAGCTTGATGTGTTGCATCTTTTCTTTTCATTTCTATTCTTTTTTTCCTTTCCTTTGTTTTCCTTTCCCTTTCTGCCTGCCTTCCTTCCTTCTTTCTTTCTTTTGCATTGGGTTCTTTCCATTTTTGAAAAAAAAAAATCCAACGTCCTCAATAAGGGAACCATTAAAGGTTCCCATAAGATATACAACGAGTGTTCAGCTCTGGTTTCCATTTGGGTCAGGGCACCATTGCAACCACAAGCCCATGAGCTGTAGGGGTAAAAGGAATATCAACATTTCTGGGATCATGGCTGGTATGTAAGATGCTTAGAAGGTCAGATACCTTCTCTGGCAGTAGTCACCAGTGTTTCTTGCCACATTTGTTCAGAACAATCAAAAGAAGTCCTACTTGCTGCTCTTCCACAACATATCCCAGTTGGGTGTATTGTAGAGTTCAACCTGATGCCCTCCTGGTAGAAGCCTACCAGAGAGCTTTTACTCCCTATTTAGGTTTGGAATGAGCCAACTTGGGGTGCCAGAAGGCAGGTTTGTTGTGTGTGAGAGGCTTGTAGTGATGTTAAAGTCTCATTTCTTCAGTGATTGATCTGTTTTTAGTTTGATCTGAGTTGGTGTTGGATAGTTCCAGTATATGTGCAGATGTTGTGGCCATTATCAGTCTGTCTGCTATTCTGGGTGGGTTACTAATACTTGAATTGTGTTTGGTTTGGTGCAGTGTTGGACATTAATTATTGGCTCTGCTACTAAGGGCATGGAGAGCGAAGGGTTAATGGTGTATGAGGAGGTGAAACCCTGGTAACTCTGGCCACCGAAACCAGCATCTCCCATCTCAGAAGGATTGGCATTGAATTTCAGCAAAACTTCCTTGTACCCATCCTCACGCTGGCTAGCATCACTTATTTCCCACCACTCAGGACACCCAATGAGGTGTTCTCAGGTTGTCCCCACCCACCTGTCCCACCCACCTATCCCTGTGCAGGCTGCCAACTCCCTACCCCCATCAACCAATCACCTTGTCCCTTCCCCATTTTTCCATGCCTGAGACCCCCTTTTTCCCTAGTTAGTGTAGGTCCCCCAATGGAATAAAGAACCACGTGGATTAACAATACGCATCTGCTGGCCTCTGTGTCCCTCCGGATCCCCCTGCGCCTTTTCTACCAGCCCTGTGGGCCCCAGCCCTGAGATAGCGGACAGAGGACCGAGGACAGCTCACCCGGCTCCCAGCTCCCGGTTCCCGCTTCTCTCTCTGCGTTTTCCCTCCACCAAGGCCCAAGGCGCCTGTGGAGGCGAGAACCACAGTGCAGTACAGGTTGGGTACACAGGCTTCAAACAGTTCACAACCCTCTACAATCCAGAGTGCAGTCCCCTAACACTCTGGTGACTCGAAGCACAGAACCCAGACACACTGTTCCCTTCACCTCCTTACCTGAACTCCAGGGAAAACCACTCAGGCCCAGTCTCCAGCCTGGCTTTCCCAAACCTCACATATGCTGGTGTCTCCAGGGCCCTACCCCAGACATGCCCCACAGTCCCCAAGTCTGGACTACAGTCTCAAGTACACTGCTACCCCAAGTGCTCAGGTCCAATGCTTGCAGGTCGCCTCAACAGGCTTGGTGCACAGGCCCTGGTGACATTGACACCTCTAGAACTCAGTTCTCAAGCAGTCCAAGATTCTCACCAGACCTGACGTGCTAATCCCACACCCACCTCACCCCTCACCAATTAGGGGTATATAGGTCCCAAACACAGTGACCGCACTATACTCAAACTCACCAAGCATCTCTCCTGCCTGGAGCACCCTGTCCCCAGACACACTACTCTTTTCTGGTCTGGAGCAACCAGGCTCAACTACATTGGCACCCCCGGTGCTTATGGGGTGCTGAGTCTCTGAATCCATCACAGGAGTCTCCTGAGTAGACTGGGGTGTGAAGACACAGTCACCCTAGACCTGCAGTTCACATGCCCAGATCTTCATCTATCTGAAGCACACAGGACCCAATCCACCTTGCCTCTCACTGATTTTGGGTGTACAGGTCCCAAACATCCTGACAGCACTAGGCCCACTCTCACACTATGCCTCACCTGCCTGGAACACCCCCAACACAGCTGGAGAACTTTTTGCAGTTACTTTTCCATAGTAGCTGTTGCTTGGAGGCCGGTTTTCACTGGATCTGAAGTCTCTGTGTCTAAGCCTGGAGGCCAGGAGCTTAGGAGAGGTCTGGGGAGAAAGTGAGGGGTGGCTGAGAAATGCTATTGGGAGAGGTTTAGATCAGGGGATGATCAGAGAAACGTTTAGTCCATGGACTTGGGAGCAGGTCTGGTGGTGGGGGGTGTGTGTGACTGGGTAGGGGAAGAAGAGAAATGCACAGGCCAATGGGACCAGGGAGCAAGTCAAGGGGTGAGGTCTGGTCTGGGAGAGCAGAGAAAAGAGTGGGAAGCCAGGACCCCTATTCAGATGCATAAGTATACTCAGAGGAATAGTTTAGGAAGTACTCAGTTACTGATATCATGTTGATAGTAAAGTTTTAAGTCATGTTATTTGATAAATGTGTTGTAGCTATCAGATAGTATCCTAATTTCTCTTTTACAAATGATTTAAAACAATACAAAAAGCTAGTTTAGTTTTGGCCATAATAAACATGTCCTTTATTCCTCAAACTATGATATAATGTTTAGTCAACCACCTTTATCTTTGATATAAGTGAGAAACCTGTATAATGGTGATACAAAATAAGCTAAAAATGTTTACCTCTTTCAGCAGTCAAGCTGATAAGTTACTCCTTCCATAAATAAAAGATAGAAATCAGAAGTTTGCAGACTTACTTCAGTAGCTGAGTCTAAATGAAACTATATAGGAATATATATATTTATATATTCTATGTCCTTTCTGTCCAAACTTGTCATTGATGCTGAAAAAAAAATATTACACTTATGCCCATCTGGATCACACCTGATAGCTTTTGCATTTGGAATGCAAAATGGAATGTCTAGTAGAGGCATTATTGTAAATATAATGCATAATGAAATCACAGTTTTTAATTACATCACAGAATGATTTTTTCTTTCTTCATGCTTTTCTAACACAAAAATTTTATTGATGATCTCTTTGAGATTATAACTCAGTTCATCTAATGGAGATCAAGAATGATGTGCTTTTTTATGCTAATCAGTAAATGAGCATCACTTTAGATGTTAGAAGTTTTCTTTATAAGTGTAATACTCGAGAAAAGACCACAGGCTAATTTCTACCATTAGGCATCCATCTGTATCTATCCCTAATTTCATCAAAAGCTTTTAACATAAATAGCTTGAAGTGGAATTTAGATCCAGAAAATAGGATCCAGGAAAATTCAGTAAATTTTATTGCATTTTCATCAATTCACCATTTTAGCATATGATTCAAAAATATTTTACCATTAGTGCTTGATTCCTGATTCTACTGCTTGTTTAAAAATATAAAACTTTACATTTTTGTTCTTGAATTATCCTTGGATATTTAGTAATTAACTTTATCTAATGTGTATCGAAGAGTGAATAAAACAGCTTTTTAACATCCTTAATGGTTTTAGAAGTGTGGTGATAAAGTTTTCCTTGTGATACAGTGAAAGCAATTTCACACACACTGACTCTGATTCAGGGGATGGCAACACTTTCTGTATCAAGTGTTTGGTCATGTAGGGAATTGAATTCCACTTGTTTAGAGCCCTGGGGCCCTGGTCTGACCTACATGATAATTAAAGATTGCCTAGGCTCTAGTGGCAATGATAACTAAAGGCATGAGATCAGACTTGTCTTGCATTTTGCTTCCATCTTATTTGCAATTAGCTTTTTTCTGCAAGACCTTTTTAGTTGCAACTGTGGTCTGTATCATCCTTTCTTCATTCCTCTTTTCCAAGCTGGTGCATGTATCTGAGGTAAACTGAGGGGTGTACAGCTAAAGCAAAAAGATCAGAAGCATGGGCTTTCAAATATTACTTCTATTTTACTAATGTTATTTACATTTGATACAATAAGTTCTGGAGAGTATAAACTAATAATCATTTATTCTACTGCTTACTTAAGAAAGCTAAGATAATAGCTTTTATGGTTTTGTAGAAACAATATTAAATTGACTTTGTCAGAATCGAGTATGGAAAACACTTTTCTCTACTTAAAGTATGATTTATGCCATTTTTCCTACACAACTATTAGAAACAAGAAAAGTAAGAGGATTTACATTTTTATTATTTCACACAATTTTGAAAATTCTTCCAGTAACATCTTGATTTTTGTGTTTTTGTATATTTTCCCCACATTAATTGACGGGAAGTTGGAATAAAGTTATATCTTTAAAATATACAAGATGATACTTTACAAATGTATACTATTAATTATTACAACCAATTTAGTGAACACATTTATCAACTCACCAGAGTACCTCATTAGAATCTAATACTTTGTGACAAAAACATGTAAAGTATACTTTTAGAAGAGTCAGCAGATAAATGACGTATTATTAACTGTTGATGTGGAAAAAATACATCATCTTTTAACTTATTCATGTTAGAAGTGATAAATGTATACTGCTTACAATTATCACTCACATTATCCTGTAGCCTGAGCCCAGTATCATTTTATTAATTTTTTCTGTGGATCAATCAGTATGTGCTGTGCTGCTAGGGACTCAAGCTAGGTATAAAAAAGCTGACCAGACTCTCTGATTGGATAGTAAGTACACTTTGCTTTGTTCTGTGGGAAAACAGACTGAGTTCTGTTATGCCACAGAGAAGGCTCCAGTGCAGTGGTGTCAGATTGGTGGGTGTGTGAGGCCTGCCACCTTGTTTCTGCTAGTCAGCATTAGTGTGTCCCTAGCATTGCCTATGTAATTCTTGAGAGGTGAGATGGGATCAGGCTCAGGGGAAGCATTTCTGTAGCTTGGGGAATCCAGGTCTGCCTTGTTCATTCTTCTCTCTAATGGAAGAAACCTATTATAGTGGCCCAGACAGCCATGGAATGATATGTGATCAAAGTGAAACCAACCATCTTACTCTCTTCATGAGACTTTTCTCAGGGACTGTTGAAGCCCCCCTCTCAGATTTGAAAATATTCACAAAGGCATTTCTGTATTTCTGTATATGCTTGTTTACCTCTGTATGATGAAGATGATAGCCACGTAAAGTCCACTCCATCATTGTGCCATTGTTAATGTGATTACCTTACATATTTACTTTTTCTTATGTAATTTTAGGATTCAAACATCTAATTTTCATTATGAAACATAGTGCACAATATTTTATGGCATTTATGCTCGTTTTATGCTTGTTCATTTGAAAGATCCTCTCAATTCATCAGACATTGCTGAAAATGCACCTCATTAGTATAAAACATTATGTGAATTCCTATTCTATGGGCAATTATGAACTCTTGAAGCACTCATGATCTTCATGTGTATGTGCCAAATATTTCTTTTAATACTTTGATTTAATCGCCTTTGGTTATTTTATGGGCTAACTTTATTGCCAAAATGTCTTTAAAATATTATTCTAAATGATGTGGATCATAAATATGAGTAAAATTTGTCAATCTTTATGTTCAGGTTACTCAGTACACCAAACACATCTGGGAAATGAATTTAGATTGTATATTATCTCATTTTAAAATAAAGTAGTCTGATGGTGAAAAAATGTTGAACTAAATGTGATATGTATATATGATTTTCTCTACAAATATTGAGATAATTTAAATTTTTGTACATTTAAAATTCCATTATTACTTTAAAATAAATTTATTTTTTCTTTCATACTTCATGAATCCTTGTGAAAGGTTAAGGCTGCATACAATTTGTTTATATTCTTATTTTTATTCTTATCAATTTACAAATTTGTTATTAAATTTTATATATCTTACCATGCCAGAGTCTCCTTAGATTATAAGTGTTCATATTTTTCTTCATGCTCTGAGTATTAATTATTTAGATATTCACACTGATTATTAACATATAACTTTTATCCTACAGTCCATTATAGCATTCTTATAAAAATATTTATTTTATTCTACTAAAGACCCTAATGTGGACTTTAAAACACTTGGGAGGCAGAGGTAGGAGCATCACCGCGATTTCAAGGCCAGCCTGAGACTACATAGTGAATTGGGGGTCAGCCTGGGTTAGAGCAAAACCTTACCTCAAAAAAATAAAGAAATATAAAAATAAAAGTTATGGTAGAAAGACAGGATTGCTTTGTAAATTTTGTGTTTGAGTTCCTACCCATATCTTTATTAAAATGACACCTGTAATGAAATTGCATGAAAACCAAGCACTGAGTTAAAACACATTGAATGTGTGCCATCCACTCACGTAATGGTAAACTTCATTGTCTATTATTACAATTCTGATTCTCTCCTATAACAAACATTGTAATGAGAAGGGAGAACACACAAAATTTATTTATTTTGAAGACAATAATAATAACAAGATGAGATAAAATGAACATATACACTTAACATTTCTAGCTTTGAAACTGTGCAGGCTGTTTGAGCTCCCTGCTCCGTGATTTTGTAAAATGAGATATTGCACTTAATTTTCAGACTGCCACTAGTGAACAACAGAAAAGTTGATAACTTGGAGCGTACTCTAGGACAGCCTTTCTGCTTGTATGTTTTTGCTCATGGTCATTTGCACATCTAGTTTGAAAAATAGTATAGCTCATATCTATATATGTATATGCATATTAACACAAGGGACTATCTATGGAAAACCACAAACTGCTTTGTAGGTTGATTCCAGAAGGCAATACCATGGATTAAGCTAAGAAGATGATCAACTTTGTTGCATATCTTGGGTGACAATAAAGATTGAATTTAAGTATGGATTGCCAATATTTCCTCTGGTTCCATTCATTGTCACTTGCTTCTGCTAATTGCTTTGCTCACCATGTTATGATGTTTAGTTTAGTGTTATTTCTCTTTACAACCATTGTTTTTTGATTGCACTTTTGGGTTCAAAATAATTTTTCCCCATACCAAAGTCAGAACTTTTATCTACTATTTTCAATTATTTTCCTTATTTCAGAACTTCTGTGTAATTTTAACCTTTTTAACTTTTTGTATATATTATGAGAAAAAGACCTTTTTTTTTTCAAGGAAAGAGACAAATATCCCAAGTAGCCATAAAAAATCAGAAGAAAAATAACAAAGTTAATGCACTACTTGACCTCAAGCTACATTCCGGCACTATCAATTTGAAGGCAACTCCACAGTACCATAGATGTTAGCATACTGAAGAATGAAACACAAGAAAGAGCCCAGACATGGATACAGGAGTCACAGCTAAGGACTGACAACAGATGTTCCACGCATTTCTCCCTGTGACAAATGAGAGTATGTATTATCACGAAGAATACAGGAAAGAAAGTTTGAAGAGTATAGTGCAAAAATATAATGTCCAATGTTAGTGGAAATGTAAATTAATAAAACCCCTTAAAAATAGGAAGAAGGATTCTTAAAAAGATGTTATATTATTTTGAAATCTTGTGTTTAAATGTATGCTCAAAGAAAATGAAATTTGTGGACTGAAGAAATACCATGACTGCATAATTATTACAGTATCTATCATACTCTGCAATATGTAGTATTAAACATACTGTCCACCAGTAGATGAACAGATAAGTAAAATATAGTATATATAGACAAAGTAAAAAGAAACAGGAAATGGGTCAATTTTAAAAGCATGGAGAAACCTGGACATCACTATGATTAGGAAATGTATATTAGGAACAAAAGGTGAATACATATTCAAAAAGATACTTAGAAACAAATAGACCTTATTGAAGCAGCGAGTTATGAGGGTCTGTAATTGGCCATTTGGGACATAGTGATCAATGTATGCAGAACTTATGCTAGATAGAAGGAACAAATTGCAGAGATCTAATGTACAGTGTGGTGACTGTACCTAGTGACAAAACAATACACTCCTGAAAATGGTTAAGATGGTACTTTTTGTGTGTCCTCATCACACCAAATAAATATGCAAACTAATACATATACACATATACTAATTAACTTATCCATTCCACAATATATAAATATTTCTAAACAAAATTACCATAGGACTTATTTATAATAAGCAGTTTTTTATAATTTAGCAGTTCGTTAGCTAAAAAAAATGTACCACAATTAATTTTGATAATTTATAAAGATGGCCAATCATCTGAGTGTTATTTTGCTTATGGGGCTATCTACACGTATTAATATCTGAATCACTACTTGTTTTAAAACACATTTATTTTCCTCTGGCACATTCACAAATATTGGTCAGCATAAACAACAGATAATATTTCCTGAAATATTGTGCAACTAATGAGGATTTGCTCACTGTAGTGCAACTGTCCAAAACTGTCACTCTTCTGATGTATTGAAACATATGCATCGCTATTGGAAGTATTATGGTGTTATGCTCATTCCAGAATCGGTCTGTGGCTGTACAGTATGCATTAATACTTAACACTTGTGTCTGAGGAGAGAAAACTGTGGTTCACAAAGTTTTATTTTTAGTAATTTCAAAAACTAGTGAGATTCCACATTATTTGGTTTGTTTGTACAACAATACATAGGTAGTAGGTCTTTGACAGAAATGCACAGATGTTAAGAAGTGGGAAAAGGAGACAGTAGAAATCATCCAGGGAGATTTGTTTCCCCATATGGGAAGCAGATTAGCTAGGTGTGATGCCTCACACCTGTAATCTTACCTTTTGGGAGGCTGAGGTAGGAAGATTGCCACACACTCCAGGCCAGTTTGGGCTGCTGAGAGAGACTGGTTAAGGTGCTGGCCGGCAAAGACGAATGACCTGGGTTTGATTACCTAGTTTCCATGTAAAGCCAGATGCACAAGTGGCACATGCACATCTGGAGAATATTTGCAGCAGCTGGAGGCCCTCGTGTGCTTATTCTCTCTGTCCTTCTCTCTGTCTCTGTTTGCAAATAAATAAAATAAGACATCAAATGTGTGTATGTGTGTTTTCATGTTAGGTAGGTATAAGGTATATGGTTTTTGAAATATGTATGATTATGTATATACGTGTGTAATTGCAGAGAATATGCCTACCAAATGTATGTTTTGTCATGGTAAAACTTCAGATTGTGGTATAAAACTGATATTGATGTTGACAGGGTTATAGACATAGTATAGAGATATTTTAATTCAGAGAGTATTTTTCATTAAATTTAACCAATGAATATAATTTTGTCAGATATTAAATTTAATGTCCAGAAATTGCCTATTCTTTTCCAAGTCTACCTATTCTTTTCCAAGTCTACAGGCTTAAATTTGACAGTACTGAATGTGGAGATGGTCCAGGTCCATCAATAGGAATCCTGTTAAGACTATATATATATATATATATTTATATATATGTATGTATATGTATATGTATATATATAATTACAGCACCATGTGGATTTTATTCAAAGCTTTAAGGTGATGCCACTGATTTCAACTGTCTGGTGGCAGCTTCATGATTTAAGCATGAAGATAGTCTAGTAAGTAGGGAGACAGGAAACCACCACTTACTAAATGAATGACATGGATGGTGATTTGTGTAGAGTTGTCATGCCTCAGTTTTTTCATTTCTAACACATTGGCAATACCACCTGCCCAGTGTATCTGCTGTAACTACTATGTGAATTATATATGCAAAGCATAGCTAACACGAATGCACAATGCATGAGCTTTTGAGATTCTGCCTGGGCTCTTCAATTTTCCCTTCCATAGTCGCTTCATTAGTACCACCCTCTTACCAAGTGAAATGACCCATGCAAACCTGTGAAAATTATCTAGAATTTGTTTTCTGAAGTGTTCAAGTGGATTAAACTGATGGCCATGATATGGTCAATAACTTTGAAGTCCAAGTCATTATCACTTTACAAGAAAAATAAAATCAGTAAATTCTATCTCTTTTTTCCTACAGAATTTTTTTGTGGATGCAATGTTTTATTTAATGCCTTTTCTGTTTTACTTTTCTACTCCAAGTACTGAATTGTTGCATTACCATTTCTGAGAATTGCAGAGTGAATAGGTTATGCTTCTAGAATGTTCCCACGGTTGTCCTTCATTAGTACTCTAGATAGGATATCTCGGAATTGATAACTACATCTCAAGTGGATGGCTGGCACTTCTACCCAAACTCTTGTGCCTCTCATATTATTAGCACGCTGTCATGCACCCGTTAGCAGAATACATGGGTCATAGAAAAAATATGCAAATTCCATAACTGAATTTTACCTCCCTCCGATAAAATGTGTGTTGGAATTACTTCAACAAAGCTAAAAGTAAGAAAATTTAAGGGCTTCTCAACATGTTACTTACGGATAATTAATTCAAATGAAATTTTAAGCAAAGGCATTCCTTGTGTAAAATTACCCACATATTTTCAGATGATCATAACTGTTCATTTTGAACTTTGCATTTTTATTTTTCAGTTTCTGTTTTAATTGTTCTTTTTCATTCTTTTAAAATTCACCATGTAAAATAATGAGTTTCTAATGGCATTTTCATACATAGACATCAACTTGCCCACATGAATTTCACATGCATATTTTCCATTTCTGCAAATAGTGACATTAGAAGTTTGATTCAGACTTTTTAATGGTAGTAATTCTGGCAAGCCATAAACAGGGTGGAGGAGGGCTTTCTATCTTCTTTTGAAACTACCTTAAATGTTTTACAGTTTTCATTTTCTTGGTACCTTATTAGATTTTTAAAAGCTATTATGAATGTGGTTTTTCAAATAGAATATTTTCTCTGGTATAAAGGAAAGGTGCTATTATTTTGTGTTGAGTTTTGTGTCTTGCTACTTTGTTGAAAGTATTTAATCAGGCTTTCCCTTATATGGTGGTGTCTTTAGTTTCTTGTAAGTATAAGATTATGTCATCTGCAAGTAGGGATAATTTGATTTCTTTCCTATTTGTATCATTATAATCAATGTAGCTAAGAATTCACAGACTATATTAAATAAACATGGAGAGACTAGGCCACACTTGTCTAATTCTAGATTTGAGAAAAAATATTCTCAGATTTTCCCCAGGTAGTGTAACGGTGGCTATAGGTTTGTCGAATATAGCCTGTATTATATAGACATATGTTCCTTACACCCTTGGTTTCTTTGAAACTTTTATAATGAAGAGATATTGAATTCTGCCAAATACATTTTCTATATACATTGAGATGAGCATGTGATTTCTGTCTCTGAGCTACTTCTGCACTATATTTCACTTAGTGATTTGTGTATATTGAATCCATTTTGGTGGTAATGTATGATCTTCCGACAATCTTCAAGAATTGGGGTTTGCACTCTGTACTTTCTATTTTTTCCTTTTGTGTGTACCTGATATCAGTTTCAGGACTATGTAAAGTGTGTCTTTTAGTTTATCTACCCATTGCATTTTGTGGAATTGTTGGAAGATTATTAATTGATCTTCAACATTTGGAATACTTTGCCAGTGAAATCACCATATTCCAGACTTTTTTTAATCTATGTTTCGATCTTGTTGCTTTTAAAAAAATATTTTATTTATTTTCCAGCAGAGAGATAGATAGATAGAGAAGAGAGAGAGAGAGAGAGAGAGAGAGAGAGAGAGAGAGAGAGAGAGAGAGAGAGAGCGCACAGGGCCTCCTGTTTGTGGGTCTGGCTTATGTGGGTACTGGGAAATTGAACCCAGGGCCTTAGGCACTGGAGGCAAGTGCTTTAACCTCTGAGCCATCTCTCCAGCCCCGTCATGTTGCTTTTTATGATCCGGTTATACTCCTTATATCCTCCAAGACTTATTGGTGAAATTTAAATTTTTTATTTACATATTTATTGCCAATAATTAGATATATTGTATGAACAAGTCTTGTGATGGTGCCCCAATTTCTCTCTGGGGGCTCTCCTCATTGGATTTGCTGGACTAGACCATGGGATAGCAGGTTATGGATTGTACCAGAGAGAGCCAGTTTTTTTTTTTCCTTTATGTGTTGTTGCTGAGGGGAGCAATGACTCTGGATATTCTCCCTCACGATGGCTCTTACAGTATTTCCACCCCCTCTTCCACTCAGCTCCCTGAGTAGTGATGAGTGAGTTTTAAGTCGGCTTTATTGTTGAGGTCTTCAGAGTCTCAGTATTTCCACTTTGGATGATGTTGGGCATCCTCAGTGTCTCTCTCTATTATCCTTATATAGGTTTCTGACTTGCTGTGGAGGCAGCTTTCTTGTTCATTTCTTCAAGTAATGTCCATTTTGAAAAATATTGGGTTAATAGGTGGCAATAGTTAATACAATCAAACCACTTATCAAAGAAATAACAATATACTTAATAGATACAATTGAGTGCTAGAAATTGAACTATCAAGAAAATAAAAGTAAAACCACAAAATGAGAAAATTTTGAATCACATATCTGACAGCAAAATCTATTTACAAGATTTTAATACTCATAGTTCAATGTTAAAAAAAATCCAATTAAAATGGGAACATAATTTAAATGCATATATTGGCAACACATAAATGAATACTTAATACCTTAGTTACTAGAGAAATGTAAATCTCAGCCACAAAATAATATCATTTCTACTAGAATGACCATAAAATGTTTTAAAAGACTGTAGCCATGCAGACAAGTCTTAAACAGTTTTGAGTTCTTCATTGATAATCAGAATGTGGAATGACTGAGCCACTTTCTAAATCAGTCTGGAAATTTGGAAAACTTCAGCAAGTGAATTCAAATATGCTACAATAATTCTTTCTTATTTGAATATCTGTCCAAATAAAGCCTTGCACATGAATGTGTATGAAGACATTATGTACAATAGCCAACATGGAAACAGCTCTATTGTTTTTAGTTGATAACTCAATAAACACAGTGCATCAATTCCATACAATACAGTGTTATTGAGCAGTAAACCTAAATAATTACTGATACAAATCTGAGTACAAATACTCCTGGAAGCCTTGGTGCTAAGAGAAAGAATCAAGTCACAAAAGATCACATTATTTTTGATAATATTTCTATTAAATTTCTAGAGTGTACACATATAAATGGAAACAGCAAGTACACTGAAAGTGAGGTAAGTGAGATTTGGGAGAGATAGAAAGTGACCATGTCTGAATATGTGTGGGACAAACATTTGTATTTGTTCTAAACATGGATTATGTTGCTGAATACATAAATGTTATTGCTACAAGACCAGTGAATGAACTCATGGAATAGGTGAACTTAGGTTATATGAATTATAGCTCAGTGTTCAGGCAAGAGTGACAGTATCATTTTTTAAAATTCCTTTCAATATCTTCCTTCTACCTCTTGGCTAGAAAATTAAGCCACATCCTTTAATGGATTTTACCACTTATTCTTGTACTCTTTAGTGAGTTTACTTTTTCTTAGTCTCCCAAATTTTAAAGGGTTCCTGACCCAATAAAAAGACTTTTATTTATATTTTAAGGTATGATCACTAAGTTAGTTATCTTGTCATTTTCTCTTGAAGAATGTTATAGGCATTGGTTTATCAAGTCAAATAATCTGCTGACTTTTAATAGTGGTTAATCAGAACTGATTAAAAGTGAATCCTGTTAAATATATCTTTTTCATATAAATTAAATGTTTAATACTTTTAGCTTATTAAAAAGGCATTTTCTTTGTGAAAATGAAATATAAGAAGTCTAAAGAAGGTATTTATTTTAGTATCTGATTGACTGGTAAGAATCAGATACCATTCACATATTTAAATTTAGTTCATAGAAACAAGAATTATAAAATCGAGATTTAGAGATAATTTACAAAGCAAAAGAAAGATCTCTCATATATAAAAATAGAATATTAATTAATAGGAATGATATTCTAAATGGTATCATTGCTAATATTTTTCTTTTTGTCCATTATAATTAATATTTATTCTATTGCGCTTTAATTTACCAGTTTGCTTTTGTGCCAAAGATTTTTTTACAGAATATGAAATAATGTGGAAACTTTTCTCACATTGGTAAAGTTTGAACTTCCTAAAGTGGTGTTAATTGTTGAAGACTTTTGTGATAATAGATTCCAATATGTAGAATAATAGTTTCATTAGCATCAGAGATCCAAAATATTGAAGATACATACTGCTCAAAGCTTGTAAAAGAGTCATTGAAAATCAGAAAAAAAAATAAAAATCTGCAGAACATGTAGACTAGATTCTGTGGCTAAATAATAGTTGCACCCAATCATATGAGAGATAGTTTCTCTTGGGGTATGATACATAAACATATCACAATATTGCAGTGATTTCATCACTATTTAATGGGTAATTTTTCAATGTATCTCATGAAAGAGGAACTACACAGAGGGTTATAAGGCTATTAACATACTTATATTACTGTGTCATAGTGTTAAATAGAAGGGGAGGAAGCCTAACCCCAAGAAAAATAAATCAGACCTGCAACTCCCATTCTCAGTCACTGGCTCCTTCCTGCACTGAGCTGAACATACAAGGTTCCTAAAACAAGACAAGATTCTGTCAAAGCCATTGAATACCCACCCCAGGCCAAAAGTAAGATCCTATTGCTGAAGAAACCACAGAAAGTCATCAAACAACACCGAGAGAACCTGCAGGATCCAGAATGGTAACTAGCCTCTAGAGAGTAGCAAGTGCAGTGCTGGAAGGCACTGCATAAGCTGCCAGGGGAAAATGGTCAATGATACTTGGAGAAAGCAGAAGCCACTGATATATAAAATGCAGACTGTCACCATAAGAAGGCTGAACACACTCTCCTCTGGAAGAGAACAAGAAGCCAAGTAGAGATCACTTGTGCAATAGAAGCGCCAATAATGGGGGTGGGGGAAGAATTAATCAACAGCTTTCAAATTGGGCAAGAAATCCACTCAGTGACAAGGAACCCTTAACTGGAAGTGGGACCTAGCCTAAAACCAAAACCCTATGGGAACCAAAAACCTGGGATCCAAGGTGAAATTCCCTTTATCAGAGAACTACAGAGATATATAATCAAAAATCTTTTTACCTCAAAAATAATTTTGGAAGGCTTAGCATTAGTTTTTCTTTAATAATGCTTACATATAGGAATTGAAATAGTCATGCCCTGCAGTTTTATTGCTAGCATGTGGGATATAAGATGAAATAATATTTTTTTTGATTATCCAATCCATTTTGAAAAATAATTCATAAATATAATTTTACAAAAAATATTTTAAAAACTTTAGTTAGTATCCAATTTTAGAAATGACAGCATCAAATGTGTTAATACAGAATAAGATGCTTAATTAAAATAGAAGAATGTGTAGATTTAAAATTAACAAGAGATGGCTTAAAATATCTAAAAGAAGTAATTGATATTTTTGTAGGTAACCCTAACATGTTCTCTAGTAAAGATATCTTTCTTACTGTTTTTAAATATTTGTTTATTCATGAGAGAGAGAGAGAGAGAGAGAGAGAGAGAGAGAGAGAGAGAGAGAGAGAGAGAGAGAGAGAGAATGAGAATGGGCATAGAACAATAGAATTCCTGCTGCTGCAAACCATGCATGCACCACTCTGTTTATTTAGCTTTTTATGACTAATGAGGAAACAAATTAGGGCATCAGCCATTGCAAGCAAGAACCTTAAAACTGCTGTGTCATCTCTCTAGCACTCCTTCTCACTGTTTTGTTGTAAATATTTTTATTTATTTATTTATTTGCTAGCCATGAGGGAAAGATAGATAGATAGATAGATAGATAGATAGATAGATAGATAGATAGATAGATACATAGATACATAGATAGATACATAGATACATAGATACATAGATACATAGATAGATACATAGATAGATACATAGATAGATACATAGACAGACAGACAAAGAGAGAGGTACACCAGGTTTCTAGCCACTGCAAAGGAAAAAAAATGCATACATTATTGTGCACATCTGGCTTTATATGGGTACTGGGGAATCTAACCTAGGCCATTAGGCTTTGCAGGCAAGTACCTAAAATGCAGAGGCATTTCTCCAGATCCATCCATTATGGTTGCTTTTAATGAACATATATACATACAGTATATATGTATATATTTACATTCTATGATCCAGGGTTCTTGAAAGTATTAAAGAAGGCAGGACATAAAAGAGATTTACAGTAAGGAGTTGACTTCCACAATCATGAAGTTTAAATATTTTAGGAACTATAAGGTCCCTCAGGAGAGATAATCGTGTAGTTTCTGTGTAACAGAAAATTCAAATTATCAAGAACCTAGAAGACCCATGTAAAGTCCTGTCTGAGAAAAAGCAAGCCAGTGAGCTCTGCATTCAGGAAGGAATGATGCCTGAGTTCAAGTGAGAAGTTATGAAAAGAAGTCATACCACAACACCCTTTTAAAGATTTTCTTCTACTAAGATTTCCAGTCTTTTAGATTGGAAATGATCACCAAGAGAGACTACTCTGAAAGGAAAGGCTGTAATCAGAGAAAGGGCCCTGAGCTGCAGTCTTTATCCCAAGTGGGGAAAAAGCACATTGTAAAGTCAGATCAGGAATTTAAAGGGAATGCCCAGTTTGGTGGAAGGGACCAGGTGGTCATGTAGCTCTCAGCATCAGGAAGACAGTGCCTCCAGCCAGACAGAGACACAGCAGAAGAGGGTTGACAAGGCAGGCTTTATTGTCACTCCTGTTGACACTTCTCTTGAGGTTCACAGCACTGTTTGGGTGGGGGAGTGGGGATCAAGGTGTGCCCGAGTTTTGACCTAACACAATCCATTGGATGAAGCTCACTCAAAATAGAGAGGGAGAGCTGCTTTAGTGAGTCTCCCAAATCAAATGATAGCATTTGTGGTAGTTTGATTAAATATTCCCCAATATACTGAAAATTATATTAGAGATTTGTTTCCAGCTGCCTGCCTGAAGGAGGTGTCACCTAGGGTGGATTTTGGTAATTCTGAGGTGGATGTAAAATTCCAACTATACATATGCAAAGGGAGCTGAAGTCTGGCAGTCCTGCTATTGTTTTAGTTAAGGAGAGTGTTCTTGGTTGTTTTGGAGTTGCTGTTGCTGGGTCTGTTCTCTCTGCTTGGATCTGTAAAAGGGGCACCAGCTTCTTTTGCCATTCTAAAACTTCCCCTGAATCTGCTATTTCAGTAAATAAGTTCTTCCCCAAATTGTGTCTGGTTTGGAGATTCATCCCAGTGGCATGTGGCTGACTACAACAGATTTGGTGCCAAGAGTGGGGTGACATAGCTGAGATCAATCTGACCATGTGGATTTTGGTCTTCTGGAACTTGTGTGCTGGAGGAATGGACATGGACTTGGTACTTGCAACTGAAGATGTCTTCCAGAGCGATAAGCCAAGTTTTATGGACTATTCTGGTGAGAATTTGGAAGTGCTAAGTAAAGAGAGAATTGCATTTGGAGGCTTGGCTTATAAATATTCTAAGGGAAAGGCAAGACTGAAAAAAAAAAAAAAAACTGTAATAAAAGTGTGTGCCTGGGCCAAGAGGTAGATGTATACTACTGCCCATGCCCAGAGAGTTTAACAGGGTTAAATTTAAAAAATGTACTGTTGCATTTGGCTATGGATATGGAACAGAGAATTTAAAATTTAAAGTTAAAAACAAACAAATAAACAAAAAAAACCTCAAAGCAACTTTAACTTACTGGCCCATAGACTGGCTTTTGATTATGGCCCCACTGTTTTAAATTTAAACAATGGAGAAATGCCTGAGGTGTTTGAATGATGGACTGTACAAATTCTTTTAAATGAAAATAACTAAAAGAATGAATCTGCTCTTCAAGGTCATGTTTATTTTGTCCCTGGATTAACAACATGACTATGTCCTGCATACCTGGTAATGCTTTTGAAAGCATGACAAATACATACCTGGAGAGAGTCATAAAGTGCACGTGGTTCCAGGAGCCATTGCTGAGCTATAATATATAAAACAGGGTATAAAGTCCCTGATTGGACAATAAAACCATTGGAAGGTGGACCATGATTTACAACGAGACTGAAGATGTTTTGGATATACCAGGTTTGTACAAGGGCTACATTGGAGCACTGTTGGCTTGGGATGGAAGTTTTCTAAGCTACTCAGCCAAGCTGGAGGTACAAAATTGAAAAATCTGGAGACTGCCTGTCACTGATTGTGCTATGGGAATTGAACTGCAGATATGGATGTTTGCTAATGTTTGTTGATTTTACTTTGACACAGTCTTTCCTTGCTATGCCTCATAGCAGTTAAAAATGGTTACTCTGTGCAATTATATGTTAAAAGTTTGTAACTTGTTTTGATTTTACAAAATTTAAAGTTAAAAGACAATCTTAACCTTCAGATAAAACTTGGGACTTTGGAACAGCATAAAAGTTGGTAAAGACTGTGGGATCTTTAAAGTTGGACTAAACATAATATAGATAGTTATAAATCTATTGGTGGCCATGTGACAGTCAGGTATGTGTAGGGACCACTCCTCCCCTTCCAGCCCCTCCCTTTGAATGGGAGGTGTCTAGTTAGAGCTACAACCTAGGTGCCAAAACTGATTGGTCAGATATGAACCAATCAGCTGTCCCTCTGACTCACCTGGGGAGGACTTAAAACTAGCTTCCCTAGAGGATTCGGGCCCTCTTGTCCCACATGGCAATGGAGTAGAAGGACTGCTGACCCAGGCCTCAGTGAGGTAAGGCCTGTACCCCTACCCCGCTGGGGTAGGGGGCAGGCTCCAGACCTTTCTCTCACGAACCTCTCTTTTTCACAAAGGGAGCTTTTCTGTTATCTTTTCTTGGACTGCTTATCTAACTAAATAGTAAAAGCTCTGT
>PVHP010001904.1:0-12745 GCA_004024765.1 Zapus hudsonius | reverse complement strand
TGTGGCGAGAAAAATTTATGACTTCCCACATCCAATTTCCCCATCCAACTCCCCTTTTCCTGATCTACTGAATTAGAATAAATGTGTAACTAAAATTTAATTCTGTCCCTGTGTACAATTCTTTGGCATTAGAGGACAAGAACTCGGAGTAGGAGGAGGGGGAAGGGAGGATTCCAAAACTCCCCCCCCCCTTGCTTACTATCAATTAGCAGCAACCTGTATCAGCCAGGGGTAAAATGTGGTAGTTTGATTAAATGTCCCCCAATAGACTAAGAATTATATTAAAGATTTGTCTCCAGCTGACTGGCTGGAGGAGGTGTCACCGGTTGGTTACTTCTCCAGATGTGGGTTAACGTTCGGGTCCCTGGCCCCCTGCTAAATGAGCCTGTCTCTCTGGCCAGCAGGAAACCTGGCTCAATGGAGGAAAGGTGAGTGCAGCGGCTGGACAATCACACACAGCTGGGAGAAGTGTCCAAGCAAATCTCCAAACTTTATTTTAGCATCCAACCTTATATACAATCTAGGGATGTGTTGCATTGCATTATCTCTTACACAAAGGGGGCTCAGTAAACAGGAACACAGCTACAAAAACTCATCCAGCAGGAGTAAAACCTATTAGCACTTGTAAACAGAATTTAGGGCTGTTATCCATCCCCCCCTGTCTCCTGGGGGGCACAGGTGTGCTAGGAACAACTCTATGAGCTCTCATCCGGATTCATATTAAAACTTAGCTCTCAGATATGCAGCCAGGCTGGGTCTGACAGTCACCTAGGGTGGATTTTGGTGATTCTGAGGTGGATGTAAAATTCCAGCTATACATATGCAAAGGGAGCTGAAGTCTGGCAGTCCTGCTATTGTTTTAGTTAGGGAGAGTGTGCTTGCTTGTTTTGGAGTTGCTGGTGCTGGGACTGTTCTCTCTGATTGGATCTGTAAAAGGGGCTCCAGCTTCTTTTGCCATTCTAAAACTTCCCCTGGATCTGTTATTTCCATAAATACTTTCCTCCCCAAACTGTGTCTTGTTGGGAGATTCATCCCAGTGGTGTGTAGCTGACTACAACAGCATTGTTCAAATACACACTCATAGAGAAAGCTATAATTACACCTAAGAGCAGGGTGTCCTATGTCCTAGTCATGTTGATGTGTAGTTTACCCCCACAGACCTGAACTCAACCAAGCAAAGTAATTCTGTCTCCACAATATCTTTCACTAATACAAAAAGAATAATATTTATTACTCATTCAAGGAGATAACTGAGACCAATTTATCAGTAACAGAAAAAAAAAGCCAAATCCAATTTTCCCATTAATGTACTATTTGGCATTAAACTTTGATGAATTAATTTTAATAAAATAAATGGCATATAAGTAATAAAATGATGCCAAAATTTCATGTATTAAATATATCTTACAAATTTCAGGTATTATATGGAAAAGCATTAATAGCCACATTGCTTCAAGTTTCTATAATTTCCTATACTACCTCACAATTAATATTTAACTGGTCTCTTTTTTATGTACGGTATAAATCTTTCATTTATTTTTACTTGTTATTACTATCTTATTCCTTTGAAAAATGCACAGATATCTTTGCATTTCTCTACAATTTTTCTTTGCATGGATTTTTGATATCAAAATAATGAAATTCTATGCTACATTATTTAACAAAAATAGTATTTTTGAAATCAGTGAGAAATAAACAATACATATTGTCTTTCTTATCCAAACATTTTGCTATAAATTCATGAACAAGAGTATAACTAGAGGGCTGGAGAGATGGCTCAACGGCTAAGGCACTTGCCTCTAGTACCTAAGGCCCCAGGTTCAATTCCCCAGGACCCACATAAGCCAGACCCACAAGGTGGTGGCCCTGGTGCTCTCTCTCTCTCTCTCTCTCTCTCTCTCTCTCTCTCTCTCTCTCTCTCTCTCTCTCTCTCTCTCTCTCTCTTTCTCTCTCTCTTTCTTTCTCTGCTTGAAAATGAATAAATAAAATATTTTTAAAAAAAAGAGTATAACTAGAGTATTTAAATATTTGCAAAATCTTGAATTTATAAAGATTATTAGATATGTTTACTGAGTTGGCGATAAAAATCTACAAATAAAACCTAGATGTATATAAGCTTAAATTCTGTAGCAAACATTTAGTTTTACCATACTAAATATTACCTGGAAATTACAGATATATCCAATGATTATCAATTAGGCATCTTAGTTTAATATAATTCTGAAATTTAAATTATATAAAGCCATCAGAAATTATGTTTAAGTTGACTCATTAAAACACTTTAATATGTCATATTAATTTCTATTACTGTACACTTTTTCATGATAATGATTCAATTAAGTGAAATAAATTATTATAAGTATTACATATGTGTAATATTTATTAATTAGAGCAATAAACTAACAAGAGGACTTTAGAGTATTTAAGTTAACTATCATATTCATTAGAAATAAACATAATACAGTCATGTGCTACATGACCACATTTCTTCATCAATGGACCCAAGTGTGCTACAATCCCATAGGATTATAATGGGACAAACACATTCCTTTGTAATATCATGCTTGCCATGAAGGTATAATATGACACTTTACTAATGTGTAAAATGTATTGTGATGTCAACCACGGCAATATCACAATACAATTCTGTATACTACCTGATATTTGATGATGGCAATAAATCATCACATTTCTATACTATAATGTTTAGTGCTCTATTTGAGTGTAAGCTGAATATACATTTCACTATAAATCATTATATTGTGTTATATTGGAAACTTATATATATATATATGTTATATATATACTTCATTGGTTGATTAAAGCCAGAATATATGCAAAATGATTGGTATATATTATCTAGGTTTGTCTAAATTCATCCTCAAAATTTACCCAACAAAATTATCTATCACATTTCTCAGATGAATTCCTAGTGTCAATTTGCACTTCCCTCTACTATAGATAGTAAAATCTCTGTGGTGGTAGAGTTCTATGAAACACGGTCTCAGGAATTTCCATATAGTTGTGTTCGCACATGTTAGTAGTACTTGTATTGAGTAATTAAAAATAGCTGCTTAATAGTGACTCTGCCTACTTTCATATGATGAAAAAAGGTATAGAATTTTTGAGATTTTTAATTTAAAAGAATATATTTCTCACTTCTACACTCTTTTGCTTTCCTGTTTTCTCATTTTCCCTAAGGAAGTCAGCAGTAATGTAAGCTACTTTATGATGAGACCCAGGTGTGCAGAAGCTTGGGAAACATCCAGTCAAGGTGCAAGACAGTCAGAACCCTACCCAATGGTTGGAAATTCTATCTCACCAGGTGAGTTTGAGGTTATTAAAATTCCTTGAAGTAATACATCTTTCAAATGATGTTAAACTATGTATAATGTAATAATCTCTAAGACATCTCTAAAATTCCATGTCAGCAAGTAAACATTTTATACTCAAAACATTACCATTATCCTAAAAGTAATCTCACAATTCTAGCAAAATAATCCCTCCTCTATTTTCTCCTGGTAACCTCTGTTCAATTCCATGTCTCCATGGATTTTCCTCTTCTATGTACCTGTCAAACAGACTCATATATTTCTCTTTTCATGTTGGGCCCATGCCACAAAGCAAAATGTTTTCAAACTCTTCCTATAGCGTAGAATTCCTTTATATTCTATTTAAGGCTAACAAACATGTCATTGTTTAAATATCCCTGTTGTGGAACAATTTGTCTGACTTGAAATATTTAATTGGAGCAGAAACTCCTTAGGCATTTCCACATTGAAACAGATGAGTTAAGACTCAGGAAGTTCCTAAGCTGCTCCCTCACAAGTCTCAGAAGTTCCAGAAACTCACAATACTCAAAAGTCCCCATCCCAGGGTTATGGAAGAAATAAAAAAGTTTGGCAGAATAGACTACTACTAGCCAAGCTGCCTGCTAGTTCTGCAGAGAGCTCCAGACATGTGGTAGGTGGGCTACCATTGAATTGTTCATATTCCTGTAAACAAATCCTTATGTGTACTGAAAAGTAACCCCATGAACTCATTGGTTCATCATGTTGGATTTTTAGATAGTCATTAATTGGGTCTGTTGTAGTCTGTCTGGGCTTTATAAGAATTTGTTCACCTGTTCTCATAAATGTAATACACCAACACCAGATTTCATTTCTCTGTTCGTGTGTTCATGAACACTCATGTTGATTCTCCTTGCATCTATGTGGATAATCACACTGTGATGTAGCTGTACAAATATCTGCTGGGTTTCCTCTTTGATTCTTTTGGATTTATACATAAGAATGGAATTTCTGGAATGCAGGAAATTTTATGTTTAACTTTTTTAAAATAAAAGTATTTTAAAAATATTTTATTTATTCATTTTCAAGCAGAGATACAGAGAGAGAGAGAGAGAGAGAGAGAGAGAGAGAGAGAGAGAGAGAGAGAGAGAGAGAGATATCAAGCGAGCAAGCACCAGGGCCACCACCTTTGGATGGGTCTGGGTTATGTGGGTCCTCGGGAATTGAACCCAGGGCCTTTGGCACTGGACGCAAGTGCCTTAACCGCTGAGCCATCTCTCCAGCCATATGTTTAACTTTTGGACAAACTGTCAGACTCTTCTCTTCAGGGACTATTCCATTTTATATCCTCACCAATAATTTCACCAGTGCTTTAATCTGTCCAAATCCTTGACAATAATTTGCTTATTTCTCTATCCATTTCCTGATTCCACAGCTTCCTTGTAATTGGTCCTCCTCCTGATTTCCTTAGAATTATTAGAGGCTCTTACTGAAACAACTCAATCTCACTTCATTTCTTCACCAATCAGAGACCCTCAGATATTTATGCAGACCTATCATGATCTGCGTCTATCCAATGCCTGATTTTCATATAAATTACCAGTGGACTGGCTCTGACCCTACATGATTTACTACAATGCTCAGTGCCAGAAACAACTCTTTTTGTGAATATTTGTTCTGTTATTTTCCAATACATCTTGCATACATACACTGACTTTTATGCCCTCGACCTCTCCTTATTTGACCAGAAGTCAGAGAATTCCAGAACTACTGGTTTGGGGAACATTAGTAATCTATGAGTGTCAGGGGTTCTAACATCTAAGCTAAGCCCACCCAGAGATTTGACACTCAACACAAGTACTTAGAAAATCACTAACCACCACTTTCTACCAAATGTACAAATTCATGTTGAATTTTAAAGATACTATTTATGCTTTTAAACTCAGTAGCCAAGCAAATACCAAGGGCTTATATTTGTCTGTTATATGGTATTTGTAAAAAGGTATTTGACTGAAGAATACACTCCCATGAAGATGAAGGAATTAGTGCAAGAGTCCATTCTCTGAAGAAATTCTTTGGCAAGTGGGAATTTATGTTGTACCTTTAATATGGAAACTCCAAGAGTGAAACTTGAATAAACAACTTGCAGTTAGTGAAAGGAGATATACAGATGTTATTTAGCAAAGTCATTAATTCTTACATGAATCATCAAAGTATAAAAAGAGTAAACAAAAGGAACAACAAAACTATACTTCAGCATGTAGTTAGATATGGTTTAAAGAAACATGTAGGAGGAATGTGGTGCACAGAACCAGCAAATTATCTTGTTAAAGTTGCTTTATGAAACACATAATGGATAATTGAATAAATCAGTTCATAAAGGAGAAGAAGAATGGCAGGGAGATAGACACTCAAAATTAAATCACTCAATGGGAAGTGATAGCTAACCAGTCTGAAATCTGAAAATATTTGCACATTAAAAAATATTTCTTTATCTAGAAATTAGAAACTTTGAAAACATCATCTACAGTGGATGGCAGGGTACCACATAATTATATCTAACATTATTTCTGCATGATCTTAAGTAATATTTATTTATTTTAAACCTGATGACAAATGCTCTTGAGCAAATGTGAAATTTAATAATTATATTAAATATTAAATGACTCATTTCAAAATATATGGATTTGAACAACAATGTATTTTGCAAATTAACTAATGATAGTTCGATGATTATCTACTGGGCTGCCAATTTCAGAAAGTCAGATTATTTTTGAAATGGCCAAACATATTTTCTGTAATCCATTTTGAAATGATCTATCACCACCAAAAGATTACCCAGATATACTTAATATGTTGATGCCATAGAGACTGAAAAAAAGTGGTAGCAAACAAGCTAAGTTTATCTAATTAAGGTGATTTGGATAACCAATTGAAAATATGCTGCTTTTATTTTTCAAAAATATTTTATTTAATTGTGTGTGTGAGAGAGAGATAGATAGAGAGATAGAGAGATAGAAACAGAGAGAGAGAGAGAGAGAGAGAGAGAGAGAGAGAGAGAGAGAGAGAGAGAGAGAGCGCGCTCAGGTACCATGCTCACACTAAACCCTCCTGCCATTGCAAATGACCTCTACATGCATGTACCTCTTGGTGTATCTGGCTTCACATGAAATCAAGGGGATTCAAACCCCAATCTTCAGGCTTTGCAAGTACACACCCTTAAACACCCATCCATCTCTCTAGCCCTCTTTTTATTTACTTTATTATGTAGGGCCATGTGCATATACCATGTTAAATCATGTCAGACATGAGTTCTAATCCAACTTCTAATCATTCCTGCATAGCCATAGGAGTGTTCATTTTTGTGCCAAGATGAGAAATCAGGTGTTTGGCATCGTCTTGTTTCCTCTGGGCCTCTTTCCCTGGCTGAGACCTGTCTAGATTTCTCCTATTCTGTCTCACCACCACATAAAAACTCTAACTTCTAGTCTTCAGGTGGTCTACTCAATACCCTATTTCTTCTCTGCAAGAACTCTGCCTCCTTCTTTCATGGGTCTTTTTAAACTTTCTCTTGCATCCCTGGACAAGAGCTCCACCTTGCCTTCTTCTTATAGGTTCTAGACTTAATCCACCCCTTATATCTTTTCCTAATGCTTTAAGTTATAATAAAATCTTTCTGAACCTTTTCTTCTGGTCCATGGATTTCATTCTTTGAGTTCATATGACAAGGGGCACTCCAAATTATTGGTGCATTGGCATACAAGGAAAAAAAATTCCTGTATCATTTCTTCCAAAAGACAGTGTTCATACTGAGGGACAAATTCCTATGGAGACACAGGAAATGATGTAGTAATGCAGCAGAAATTAAACTAGATAAGTTCTTTAACTTTATTCAACTTCCTTCATTATCTCATAGTGTGGTAGTTAGCCACATGTCACTGGGATGAGCCTCCATAAACCAGTTTATGGGAGGAAAGGATTTATTGAAGCTATAGAACCAGGGGAAGTTACTTCCTGGCAAAAGAGGTTTGTTCCCTTTCACAGGTCCAAGCAGAGAGAGATAAATAAACCATCACCAGCACCTTAAACAAGCACCACAGAAACTCAAGGCTTGAGCTCAGACTGCTTTTTACATATTTATGGTTGGAATTCTAGAAATCACCCCATAAAAACCTAAGGGCTTGACTCAGGATCTGGCCAAGATGACACCCCCTCCAGCCAGGCAGCTAGAGAAAAACTTTAATGAACTCTTGAATCTATTGGGGGACATTCTTTCAAACTATCACACATAGTTACTATATGGTGTGTTCACAAATTTTAACAATGGAATGAAACTCCATGGCCAGGATGAGTTAGTGAATAAAGTCAAAAAATAAATAACTGGAAACTCTATTCTTAAAATATCGCTATCTAATTTTTGGCCAATTATCTTATTATAAGAATATAGGTCAGTATCTGTTAACAAATATACAACTATCTGGATTGCTGCACGGAGGAGGATATCCAGCTGACTGAGGATGGGAAAGGGGGGCAACGGGGAATTGGGGATAACAACTCATGGTTGGCCCACTAAACAATGTAACTCATTATGAACAATAAAGAAAAAAAATGTCATTAGAAAAAAAAAGAATATAGGAAGGAATTAAAACTGTTAGAAGGCCTTATTATTAGCATTCAATGAAGGCATGTACACCTTTCATATCATTGGTAATGTAAAATTAAATATTAACATTGTATAACATTTCCATAATATTAACATGCTAGCACATTATAAATTACTATTTTTTTTCATTTAAGGTCTCAAATTAAATCCATCATTAGTTCTGTTTAATCATTCCTGCATAGTCCTAGTAAATAAGCCCTCTTTTATGGAGACAGTGCATGATCTCTAAAACATAGGGGCAGTTTTTCACTGGGTGATTATTTTGATACTAATAAGCTGTTTCACTAAGGTAATGAGACTGTGCCTTAAACCATGGATATTCTTAAATCAAAAGTAGCAAAACTGTAGGGAAAATGACATTTATAGTTGAAAATATTGATTCATGTATACCAGAACTTGGTTTCAAGTGTTATTACATTTCACATGTATGAAATAAGAAAATGAGTTCCATCAGTAGAACCTATTATTTGGAATGAATTGGACTTGTGGAATTAAAAGAAGATAGTCAATATACCTTACATCTGTGCTGTAAAATTCAATCTTAGGTTATCTCCTTCAAATGAAACTGCAGTGAGTAATTTTCTTCAAATAATGATATCAGGTTTCATAAATAACATGTCTTAAAATGCAACAATGAAAGCTAGGCAATATTGATGATTATTTTTATGTCATACTTTATGGAACAAATTTCACTTTTTCCATATAGCCATTGATATCTGTCATTCAACATAGATATTTTTTTTATTGTTTTTGTATGCTCAGTTTTGTTTTGGGACCAAAAAATGACAGACACAGACACTTAGGTACTAGTGGCTAGAGGCTAAGATCTCTGCCAGAATCCTTGTGGATTTGATGAGAGTTACCAGTCACACAACTGTCCCTGGGTCCAGTCCAAGGTGACACATTGACACATAAACCATCTATCGGAAGTAAGTACAATGTATCAGGTTGAAATGAAATAAAATCCCAATTAAGAGAAGAATATATCATCAAATGATTAAGTGCAGTAGGCAATTTTATAATAAAAAACTCCAAATTTTTAAAAATCTTACCCCAGGAAATATGAATTTTCTAGTATATTTATAAATAATTGTTTATACCAGAAGCCTTGCGTTTTTCACAGTGAAGTATTTTTGTTGAACACTACTTCATGTTTAAGGTTGATTTTTTTAAAAACAAAAACACCTAAATAGCTATTACAAGACAAAAAAGACATTTGTTTATAATTGTTATAATTATAGCTAAATTTTTCACTTACACTTAATCCAAAGTCTTAAATTGCATATCAATTTCTATCTAGATTACAATAAAGAATAAAGACATTTTAAGTTTTCTGATGGCCACAAAACATTTTTTTCTGCTAAATCAATCTATAATCATTTAGAAAATTAAAAATAAAGAGATGAAGACAGTCACTTATATTTTAAATCCCTTGTATTTTAGAGTAGCTCAAACTCATCGCATGGTAAATGACAACCTCTGCCTCCTAATTCTCTAGCCTGCAGCTCCAGAGAGTGCTGGGATTACAGGCATGCTCCACCTTCTCTGGTTCATGTGGTGTTGGGATCAAACCCAGGGCCTCCTGTATCTGCCAACTAAACTTAATCCCAGACCCAGCCAATGTTTTTATGAATTATTTTTATTTGCACAGAAAAACCAATAAATAAAGTATAATATTTTCTCTTTCCTTTTTTATTTTTCAGATTTTGTGTATTGCTTTTTAAAAATATATTAGCTTCCTAATTAACAGTTTTCCTTATGACATTTTCTTTCTTTTCATTTTTTAAATTATTATTAATAACAATATTATTATTTTGGCTTTTTGTGGTAGGGTCTCACTTTGGCCCAGGCTGACCTGGAATTCACTGTGTAGTCTCAGGGTGGCCTCGAACTCACAGCAGTCCTCTTACCTGTACCTATTAAAGGGTTGCACTACCAGCATTTTACATATTTTGGTAGATTCTCCCCTCATCTTACTTCTCATCCCTTCTCTCTGCCCTCTTCTCTCTGCTATACTTATGAGCCCCTCGGATTCTCACTTTCAATTTAATGTCTCATGTGTTTCATCATCTTTCCACTTCCTTTCCCTTAAAACTTCTGTTTCTGCTTAGCTTCATAGGCCTCTTTCTAGTTTCCTAGACTTTACCCCATCCTGAATACTCATTTAGGAGTTAGAAGCTAGGATCCACATACGAAACAGAACATCACTTAATATAGCCTTGGTCATTTCCTTTGATTTTCCTTAAAAATTAGTAAATTCATCTTTCTTTATGGCTGAATACATTCCATTTTGTTTGTGCCACATTGTAATTATCCATTCATGTGTTGATGGGTGTCTAGGCCAGATGAATATAATCTCAATTTCAAACTAATTTACTGAATTTAAGGATTTTAAGCATGACAGAGCGGATTTAAATCATAATCTTTCAGACTCCCAAATACATTTTTAACGCATTAGAGAAGCACATAGCTCCTTCAATTTGGCTTTTTATGATTTCCAAGATTAATCCACCTCTGCGTAGATGTATGTACCAAGGGACTGATGATTAAGTGACAGAATAGAAAACGAAGTTCAAATCCAGCCACTCTGCAATGCAGATATTTTATACTTCCAACATCTTCCTTGTTCATTAAATTTCTCTGCTGTAATAAAGCTTCGTAACCCAAGACACTGAAACATTCTTATGGCTGAAGAGTTAACACATGTGCTACAGACACAATTCTGCTACAAAACATCTCTCTAAGTTCCAATCTCATGAAATGTGACAGAACAGAATGCTTGGGGAAATGTAATACAGAAGTTTGCTTTTTCATATATTTCCAAAAAAAATGATTGATTCATATTTACAAACAACTTACATATTTATGTCAAAGAATTATATGGAAATTATCTCTTGCACCTTGTGACTTTCTCCTCTCAAATAAGAATGCAAAACACCATTGTACTTTCACTGCAACTGCTCAGGAAGGCCAAATTCGGAAGGAATTTTTGTTATAGACATTGCGGTTTGCAACTAATAATGCAATCTTAAAGTTACCCCCAATGTTCATGGTAACCACCTGGATTTGTTATTAATTGTTCTTAGGGTGTCAGAGGGACTGAGATTACATGAACTATCTTTTGCTAAAGATAGAGGAGTAGATTTAAATATATAATAAGAGCACTTAGAAAAAAGCCGAATTTTCTACAAGTTGTCTCAACACTTTCAGTATCTCCTAACTCATATTGAATTGAGCTTTGATATATCTTTCAACAGTTCATTATGAGACTTTAATGAGATAATTTATTAAAGCAACAAGCCTAGGGGTTGACCCAAAGTCTTTCTGTCTTCCAGTATAATTTCTACCAGTCAATTTATCCCTGAATATCATTTAAATATGCTTGACTATTTTAGCTTTTTTAGATCAGACTTTAAATAACTCAATGGTGAATAGTTATAATTGATAATTCATATTTATTTTATATTCAAACTTTAAAATATATTTATAAACAGAATAATGTCATTAAGCATTTAAAATTAGCAGTTTATGTACAGGAATGTTAGCAAACTTCCCCTTACTTCACTTCTGTAAAGTGTAAATGAATAAATATATTAGTAACTTAAAAAATCAAGATTTATAGTTTGATAGTCTAAGATAAAATGACATGAAGTGGTCTTTAACATACTTGTTTATACCACAACTCAGTGGTCTGTTAAGAATGGATTCTTTTCTTTTGCACTCTTTTATCTAATTGACATATCGGTACCAGTGAATCTGTTCAAGAAAGGGTCTCGTGCATTATTGGCATGAACCAGGCTTATAATTTTTTTCCAATGCAAAATTTCCACATGTAATACATGCAACAAACACAATGCTTTATGATCATATATGGATTTAGAGATTATAGAATTTCTAAAAGTTATAATTACAGTATTTTCAATAAATCATTAAAGGTGTATTGGCTTACATTTTAATCATTTATCATTTTTTTACTCAATTATTTATAGAATGCTTTTTATAAGCTCCTAAAAATTTCCTGTATCTTCCTATTTTCTGTTTTGTTTTTCAAGGTAGGGTCTTGCTCTAGTCCAGGCTGACCTGGAATTCACTACATAGTCTCAGGGTGGCTTTGAACTCATTGAGATCCTCCTACCTCTGCCTCCCGATTGCTGGGATTAGAGTTGTGCGCCACCACGCCCAGCTATCTTCGTATTTTCAATTACTATTAGTTCATGTTAGTACTTCTTGCATTATATGTTTTGCCTTTTTCCATGTGTTCCTATCAAAATTGCATATTGACAGAAATAGTCTCAACGTAGAAAATTGAAATATAATGGGTAAACATGATGAGTGTGTCTTCTCACCAAAATTCTATTTGTATCAATCATAGCTATTTGGTTAGCCACAAAATAGTTAATGAAAGCAGAAAATATCAATAAGGGAGATAGCTGCAATGGCAAAGCAGAAAACACATTTTCACATCTTGGTTTGATAGAGAAAGAACATGTATGTAGAAAGGAAGTGAAGACCTTCTATGAAAGTTTTCATGAACAAATTGTCCTTTTCAGTATAAAGGTTTTGGACTAATTTAGATGAATGATGCCATTATACCAAAAATAAATAGTTTTGCCATGTGAAGCACATATTTGTACTAACCCATTAAGCTTTTAAAATATTTTTTCTTATAATGTTAAATAATATCTGAAAAAATAGCTTCAGAATTTCCCACTGGCTGTGTCTCATCTTCAAAGTAAGACTGTTTTTAGATACTGAGACATCCTGGTTTGTTCAGCATTCTTTTTTTTTTTTT